>JAUIMW010000036.1:0-33448 GCA_033557785.1 Enochrus cinctus | reverse complement strand
TATCGAGTAATCGGACATTCTTTAAATACTAAACATTTTTTTATTATCTTTGGCTCATTTTTTAAGTCTGAAAGCGAAAGATATTAATTTCGCCAATTAGTGGTAGTTCGCAAAAGTCGACAGAAGCCGGAGTCTGGACGCGTGTTTCGGGCCTCTAGCCCTCGCACGTCCAGACCAATTTGTTAGTAATATAGGAAAAGTGAATATCTTATGATATCTATGTCTCGGTTGTTCACTTCGTTTTGTAGAATTAATTATAAAAGAAGCAATGATAGTATAAGCTACTATTTTCATTACATATAATGTCAATCATTCCATTTGTATAAGAATACCAATGTTATTGCCATAGTGGTAGTCACACAAACAAATTGAAAAACTTGAAAACCTAGTAAAGTAACTCTACTTAAAAAGATTTTGTCGGTAAAATAGAAACATTTTAAACACTTTCCTCTGCAATATAACTATTTCTATATAAATTCAAGTTAAAAATTCACTAAAGTGCTAGGCGATATTATCTATTCATAAATGGAATGATTATATATTAATATTATTTTAGAGTAGGATATAATAAAATCAATAAAAATATTAAATAAACGTTTTTAATCATTGTCATTTTCATAGAAAGTGTCTACACTGTGCCATTTACAATCTTTTTACTTGCCTTTTAATGGTAAAATCAACATTTTATATATTATACTTTTAGTAATTTGGATATATGTATGTTCTGTTCGGTCAAACATGATCTTGATAAACAATTAAAAATGTCTAAGTGTCTCTTAACTTGGATATTTAAAATAGATTTTTTTCCAGTCATAAGAATACAAGTTTTGTGGTTGTAGTGTATCAACTTCTTATAATACAAAGTTACTCAAAAACAGTAATTTCTTTAAAATTAATAACATTTGTTACATTACGTAAAGAAATTACAGTTCAATCACACGTAAAAAAAAACCTAAATTATATAAAACTAAGAAATCACAATATACAATGAATTGAAAAAATATTTTATTTTTAAGAGAAAAAAGAATCTAGAAAAGATTTTATATCGAACCATTTCGATATATATAGCAAAACTAGTAATCTACCTCTTTTTTTTATATAATTATTAAACTAATGAATCTCTTTTTATTTTAATTACAATACATATACTGATATGAACACACAAATTTTTAAATCTGGACCTAATAATACTAATAAAAATCATAGTATAAAAAAACAACATACATTTTCTTTAAATAAGTTCATTTCTCAAATTAAGCAACTTAAAATATATTTTTTGCTGTAAACAAAAACGAAAGCAAAAAATTAAAACAAGCAAAGAAAACAAAACAAAAGAAAACACGAAATTTAACAAAAAAAACTACTTCTATTTGTTCGGAATATAAATACATTTTATGAATAATTATAATATTAAAAAATTAACTAAGCAATAAAAGTATCTATAATAACTAAAATCTATGTCACAGTTCACTTTTTTATAGTAAATAATCAACCATTGTACATATCGAACAAAGAATTTTTAAATACCGTCCATAAATTTCAACACAAAAAAAAAACAAAATTCACAAAAGTACCTTCCATCATGAGAATTTTAAGCTTTTCAAAATCACTCAAAAATCGCCGAATTATATACCACATATGTATAAGATATTTTATTCTGTCTTAGAATTGACCTACACCTCAAAAACTCCACCTTTGTCAAACCAAATTAAATAATTAATATTTAATATTCTGACGCTGCATTTCAAGGTATCATTTTTGTGGTGTGGGCAAAACGATCAACGTTTCCCTTTTCAACGGAAAGAGACAAGATATTTTTTACATAATACTGAAACGGGGCCCTGTATCTCCATAACATTTTTGTGTTTTAAATAATTTAGTCACGTGTTGCACCTACTGGCGGCCTGCCTTAGAAAGTTTTCTCTTCCACTTTTTCTGCATCTGACGATAAAGCCTCAATCAAAGCGTCAACACAGTTTTTAGGAATGAGCGTACCTAAAAATAAAAAAATCTTTATTTATTATCTTTACCATTAAGTATAATGTAATATAATATTGATTAAAAGTAAACCTATGCAGGCTTGCATCTCAAAAAAAATTACTCTCTTTAATTTCAAAATAATTCCAATTTCCTAAAATCATAAGACTAAGATGTTGCAACAATCACACTTGCTAATATTAAAAGTTATTCTCCCAAGTTCCTTCATATCACCGAGTTTAGTTGATTCTAGAATATAATTTAGTATTCAAATTTAATATTGATACTTTTTTATCATTCAGTTATTCACCTTTTTTATAAATATTTTCTACTGATCTATTTTATATTAATATAAGTTAAAACAAATAGATTTCTAAATATGTTTCTCTAGTTAATGGGCATACCGTCCAGTGCACGTAGAGCAACTTTTATGAAATTTCTTTCATTTTCCCTCCAAACTGCAAACATAATTGATTATTTTTTTGTTCAAATTTAGTATAAGAGGAAATAGAAACTTTAATTTATTTTTTTAATAAAATTAATTGGTGGTGGACACTGAATTTTTATTAAATTCAATAAATAAAAAATTCAGAATTATTTGAAAAAGAAAAGATGTTTTGTTCAAACTTCAAATTGCAGTAAAATATATAATATTCTTTAAGACAGGTCACTTGACCTGTTGTAATAGGAATATTGATGATTGCCATAATTCTGGCTAAAAAAATTAATAGCAAGGCAGTTCTTGACACTAGAATAAAAAGCAAAGACAAAATAGGAAGTGATCACTATTTGGTTGTGACAAGAATAAACATTGGATGAAAAATGAGTGAAAAATGTAAACAGGAAGAGACAAAATATATATATACAGTCGAACTTCCATTATGCAACCTTCGATTATCGAACGTAAATGCTGACAACTTGTTCCGACCGAGCCGTATTTCAAAAAGCCCGCTTATGTACAACTGTGAAATTATATCAACAAAGGGGTGTGAACATAACCTACAAATCAGTTCACATGTTTAACTGTCTTTAGTTGTTGTTTTATTCATTGTTTTTCCAATATTTTTACCTTATATGAACTATTATAATAGCAATAATTATAATTTCATTAGCAAAGTTACTAACATAAGCAATACCTGCAGAGATACATAATAGATGGCTCTACACTCAGTCTCGATTATACAACTTACCTAGAGCCCTGTCAATGATCGATAGTCGAAGTTTGAGTGTAGTAAGAAAAACATTTTTTATGGTGAACCTCTTGCAAACCTGCCATAAAAGTAAAACTAACTTACCAACTATTTTAACTCCTTCATCTGTCCTAAGCCTAATAACTTGCATTTTGTTATTATGTGTACCATTTTTACTAGCAAGTACCCCTTCTACTCGACTCCAGACAGACAATACTGATCCCGATACTACATTATATGTTCTCCGTCTAAGGCCCACTTCACAATCATGCCCTATATTTACATTACGGCAGTTACCCCTCCAATAAGCATGTGAACATGTTGTTACTGAAGCATCATATTGTTGCTGCCACGCTTCTTGGGCTTCATCTGATTGAACCTTAAAATAATAATCAATGATAAATTAAAAGAAAATCGAGATTTTTTTTCATTTTACCTTCTTATATTTTTTCTCTAATTCAGCCAAACTTTCCTGCCTAAATTGTTGTCCTGTATTTGGTCTATATACATAATACATCTGATCTTTTTTACTTTCGGGTTGCTTCTTCTTAACCCCTGCATCAATAGCAACTGCAAGAATAGCAGTGTGTTTATTATTTCTTATTTGATGCGATAAATAAAAGCCTTCTTTTGGCCCAGTGAGTTCGGACCATTTTTCTATGGCTTCCTCCCATGACATTCCCCTCTCTACATGAACTGTATGTAGTTCTGTTGGAGCTGTGCCAGTAGCGTGTTTTCTTAGGAACATTACCGTACGCACTCTCTTCACATTCTCACCTGCTGCACCTAAATCTAAAATACCCAAGTCGAATCGACCGGTTCGTTTTGCCTGGGTTATAATCGCAGCTAAAGTATCTGTAAAGTACCTAAACAGTCTATTCTGTAGATCTACCGGCATGCCCAAAATACGATTGAGAAATTTGGACATATTGTTATAATCTTTATCTAAAGATAGGACACCGGGCATTGCCTCACTATTTACTATAAGACCAACACCAACCAAGGCGTCTGCTACATCTTTAAAGAAATCTCCTTTATAATCCTGAGGTGGAGGAACTAAAGGAGCCTCGTAACCCATTATCGTTTTCATTGTAGCTTCCAATGCTGCTCTGCCATACTTGTTGTCAATGTTAAACTGACTCAGATCTCTCGTTTCCGTCGCCCTTCGATCACCATGTGTTAGTGCTCCTAAACTTTCTAAACGCTTTGCTACAATTGAAGCAAACCTTCGTTCTCCGGCAAGATCAGAAATTAGGAAAATGTACTCAGGAGCATTAACCTGGTTACTTCTATGTGTTCTACCAAACTGCTGTATTGCACGATCTGCAGACCAAGGTAATTCTAAAGTAATATGTACTCTTCTTCTTTGGTTTCTAGCTCTTCTGTCACTCTGTAATGAAATACCACTTGAAGCAGCTTCTGATATTATAGCCACATCTTTTTCTCCATCCATAAACCTCTGCTTTTCAGTCAAATTTAATGTTTCTAAAGGTACATCAACTTCTGAACGACTCTCATATTGGATTCCATCTTCTGTTTGCACAACCCGTCCTTTCCGCCCTGTCATTTCAGCAACATTTTCAGGACCACCTAATTCATCTATAAGTTGATCTAACGTATTAGGTGGCAATTTTTCACCCAATTTCTCAATCTGATTTAACAGTTCTTCTTTCATATGGCACGCTCTTTCGATGGCATCTCGCGGTGGAGCAAAATTTTTATTTTCTGTCAAAGGTCCTCCATTTGTTTTGTTTTTGTTTTGAGTTTTCTGTGTGATCAACATGGCAATCTTATCTTGTGTCGAAGGTCGTTTTTTAGCAACTTTTTTAGTTTTTTTACCTTTCTTTTTACGACTCCACGGATCATCATCTGAATCACTTCCAGAATTAAAAGGGTTAAAATCGCTACTTGCATTTGAATCTGAATGTTCCTCTGAGATTTCTGATTCAACATCAGACATCTTGAAATCATCTCCTGAATCATCAGAATCACTTTTATCGCTATCGGATGTCGACCATTTATTTCGCTTCACTGCTCTTGCAGCTGCTTGTCTCACTATAAAAATGATATTTTTATGATAACTAATACATAAATTTAATTGCCACAAAATTAATATCACAAACTATAAAAGCTTTTTTTAAGTTAGAAATAATTTACTTACTTGGTTTACGTTTTCCTGATGATGAATGTCCTTCATCAGTTCCATTTGTACTTTTTTTCGAATTAGAGGGTGGTTCCAAACCTAATAATCTATGTATTCTATTTCGGTCAGGAGCTGGGAAGTGCTTTTCCACTAGTGTTTGAAAAACCCCTACAGAAAAACAAAATTTTTAAGATAAAATAAGAACAAAAATAATCAACCATTACCTTTAGCTGTTGAAACAAAATCAGATAATTCACCATCATCCCTTTCTAACTGTTCTAATGTTCGAGCCTCTCCTGTACTTTGTAAACCAATAACTACACATTTCCCACATTTTATCGCTTCATGTGCTGTTGCAACAGCATGTGGCACTTTAGCAGCTATACATAAGTACTTAAAAAACCTCTGGTGGGAAGACCAAAACTGTCCCCACATGGTTTTTCTCATACGATTTTCAGCATCTATTAATTCAGCAGCTTCATGGAATTTCTGCATAGCTTCTACCCAAAGCCGCACACTTGAGTCATAAATTTTGACAAAATCCTTGGAAAGTGGCACTTCTTCTATTTTGAAAGCTACTCCATGAAAACTGAGTTGTCTTGCAATATACATTCCTCGCAATTTCATGTCCATAGCAACAATTTCCATAGCACCCACTCCTCTTTTTTCAACAGCAGATATGAAATCATTAAATTCTTTGAATGGAGTACCTTCGCCCCACATACCTAATCGGACCATGTAAGCCATATTTCTTGGTTCAGAAGCACCAGTTGCAGATGCATAAACAACTCGAGCTTTTGGTAACTTATTTTGTAATTCAAGCACAGTCAAACCAGTTTTTGTTGGTTTTGAAGAGCCTACAGGGCATAAATTTTTAGCTCGGTGGCACTCATCAAATATTATTAATCCATCAAAATCAGGACCACACCATTGAAGCAATTGTTTTAATCGTGACTTGTACTTTCCTCCTGCAGAATTTGATTCTCCAATTAAAGCAGAATATGTACTAAATATCACACCTTTTTTAACATTTCCATTTACTGCACTTGAAATTTTGGCATATTTAAATTTATTAAGGGCATGAACTTCTATTTTTCCAGCCCCAATATCACGTAGATCTCTTTCAGCATCATATTTTAAATCATTAGATACTGAAACCCATATAGCGCGCTTACGACCTTTTGTATAATTTTCAAAAATAACACCTGCAATTGTTCGGCCTTTACCGACACCAGCCCCATCACCTATTAAAAATCCAGCTCTTGAGCCATCTGGTAAAATATGTTCATGAGCTTGAGATGTATATGTAATACTTTCTAATTGCAATGCAGATAGTTGTCCTGTCCTTATTGTTTCTTCAGGAATGGATAGCTTATACCAAACATCAGCTGGTGCAACTGATGATAAAGAAGCAGTTTCCACAACTGGATCAGGGTGTTTCCGTCCAAGTTTAAGTTTAGAAGGCATGTAGTCTGCGTAAGTTTCAGCAACCCCAAGTTCTTCATCATCTACTTCTTCCTCCTCATGAGTTTGCATTTGTTTGGCATCAGCATTCATCCACATGGATGCCACAGCTTTATTACTTAGTTGTGGTCCCCAGGGGTTTGCTGTATTTGGGTTGTATAAAAGCGATGTTAAATTTTGAATGAAAGGATTCTGCATAAAAGGGCTGTTCATTCCCATAGCTGCCATTTCCACTAAAAGAAAAAAAATATGTTAAAATTAAATTAAAAAGTGATGATCTAAAAAGGCAATTTATGAGCTAAATATATAAAAACGAGCAATAGAATCACTAAAAAAAATTTTGAAGAAAATAAATACAAAAAGTATATAAATAAGTATGTACTTAAATATATAAATTTAGTTGACACCATTATACAGTACAATTAAGTTGATGGAATCCCAAAAGTTATAATTTAGATGGATTTTCTATATAGATTCAAATTCTTTATTATGCACAGTCATAACAAGCTTCTGCATTATAAAGGTTGAATTTGCATAAGTTGAACTGAATTACATAATGCAAAAGAAATTTGAAGTAATATACGATTTGCAGCACTACCAATGTTGCTAAGCACACTCAGGGCTAATACTGTACTTCAGAATATGTTTGTCAAAGTTGTAATTCTAATTATAATATAATTCCTAGAAAGAACTTTAAATGTTCTATAAAAAGGCCTTGTATTCCAATTTTATTAGTTAAACTAAAAATGTTTAATTTATTGAAATGAATTTTAAATGATAAACAATGATTATGAAATCAGAATGATAATTGTTGTTAATCCTGCATGGATGTGAGGAACACTGCAGTGTCATTTGCATACATAAGAGCGCCGACATAGATATGCAGATCACTAATGGAAAAAACTGATTCCTGGAGAACACTAAAAGAAGCTGCTTTTCTGGCAGTTTAAGGTGCAAACTGGCAAAAAAGCATCTTTGTCGATACTACAGAGCTAGTACGTAGAAAGTACCTAAACAATACCAGCACTCTCCCATAATATCTAACCATTTTCAATTTGTCGAATTATCTGTCATAAATGTTACTGTACATTTATTTATAAATTGGGTGTAGAATATCATAAGTAGTTGATTCACCCTGACAAAAGCCTTACTTTGAAGGAGATAAGATATTAAAGGAAACATCTCAAATGAGCATTTTAACTGGATAATTATCATTGTGGAAAATTTTTTGTTGTTAATTCAACTAAAATGCAGCATATTCTTTACAATTCCTAAAAAATGAGTCTAGAATAAGATAAAGAGCTACTATAAAGACTTGGAGCAGGAGTAACTTTATTCAGAGAATACAACAGATTTCCAGATGTCCAGAAAAATAAGTTCCTTCAAACCAAAAAACATATAAGCCTTTTCAAAATGCACTAAAGTTGTTAAGACTTGAATGTAGCAAAATTGAAAAAGAACCATAAAAATATAAGAAGTTTTTATTAGTCATATAATAAGAAATAAAACTATTCTATAATATAGATATGTAAGTACATTGACTTGCATTAATTTTCAAACAGAGCATTTCTCATCAAGTGATTATATGGATGATCTTTTCCCCCAACTAATTGGATGATTAGAGTTTTGTGATAGAATATAAAATTTTCTAAAAACAAACTAAATTACCATAAGAAGTTCTTCTTGGTATAGTTTAACGAGGAGTGAATTTTTATAAATCTACGACAAAATTACATATGAAAATATAATTTTTAAGGCTGCATAATATCATTCCAGCAGATAAAACTCAACAGAAAATTTAAGATTGTTTAAAAATCCACTGCAAATTGTTATACTATGAAAAACTTATATAAGTACACTTTCATATTTGTACACTAATAATTCAAAAATCTGGTAAATCTATAAAATATACACATATTACAATAAAATGTATTTCAGCAACAAACAGCCTTTTTAGATCTATTGTAACTTTTAAAATAAAGTGGTATGTTAAAAAGAAAAATTGTAAATATTTAAATTATAAAAAAAAGCATAAAATGTTAGTGATGCTTTTGCTAAATAGCAACTACAACTGTACAAAATTCGAAATTATTTTTGTAAAGTTTTCGTCATGCCATGTCTTTGAGCTTAATTAATATACAAGCCATAAATTAAAAACAAGAGACCTTTGAAAAGAAAAAAATATATAAATGGGAATTGAAATTAAAATAAAATTGCTCAATTAAATTAAATACACTACCCATGGAAAGTTTGAGGCAAGGTATAAAAATTGTAAATAAATAACAATGATATTATTAGTTGATATTTATTCAAAATATTTTTTTGGATAATATGACATTTGTCACAATTTAATTAAAATATAAGGATATAAGGAAATAAAAAATATCCACTTCGGTTTTTGACTGCAATGTTACAGATTTTTGGCATGCGTTCTATTAATTTTTGCAATGTTTATGATGGTATACAATTCCATTTTTCTTTTAACATATTCCAAAGAGTTTTAGTAGTAGTTTCTGTACTTTTCTATTAAGTTTTTCCCACAATAACTCAATAGGATTAAGATCGGGGGATTGGAGTGGAAACGTTACCATACATAAAAATACAATGATCTTCTTCGAAGTACAAAAGAATCTTTTCCCGTTCAACAAAACTCAATTCTTTTCTTTTGCCCATTTTAATCTAATTTTAATGAATTATAGATTAAAATAAAAAGATTAAAGAAAATAGAAAAATTTAAACTTCATGTTAATATTTTTTATTTGTAAAGTGATATTTTTGAATTTTTAAATTAAAATTCATGTATCAGTATAGAAATAATGAAATCAACTAGACGTGTTTATTAAAAATTAAATATCATGTCTATAGGACTCGCTTTGTTCAAATCATAAATAAACCAGACAACCAGTAGTTAGCTTAAACATAATAAACTAATGCTATATGCAAAGCTAGATATATGTAACTGTTTATTAAAAAAAAATACTTAAATAAAGATATATTGTAGATTACGTCAAAAAATTAGTTTTTAATTAAGTGCTAGTTTTAAGTAAAAATTTTCAACCTGCCTCTAACTTTTGGTCGGTAGCGTGTATATAAATATATATATAAATAAAGATAACATATGTCAAGGATACATTATCAAAAATTTATTTAAAAAAAATTAAACAAAATGTATGTCAAGAAAGTTGCATGATAAAAAAAATCATTTTGGTAAAAAGAGAATTTGTATTTAATTCATGCGCGTTTGTTAATAACTTAAAAAGGAAATAAAATTAATATAAATAAGACAAGAATGTGCCATGCAACATAACGAACATCGAAAGGAGCCCGACTTACTCTGTTGCAGAAATTGAGCAGCATTAAAACCGCCACTCGAAGTAGGCGGAAACATACCACCCATGCCCATTGGGCCTCCCAAACTGCTTAGCATGCTCGCCATTGCCGACATACTGCTCATTGCGTTGTATGGCGAGCCGCTCACTGCAAAAGTCACATTTGCTAGATGTATCTTTTAATAATTAGTTACATAAATTTACAATGAATTATCACAAACATATTACGTAAATGTTTTTAATTACATATATTTAAAAAAATACACATACACAAATAAAATGTACTTACTCGCTGAAGTAGGGTTGCGCATCATGTCGTAACCCTGCATTTGCATTTGCTGATGCATGTCAGGCATCATTTTCATAGCTTGTGCACTGGACATTCCTGGCATCATTTTGTTCTGCATCATTTGCATTCCGGAACGCTGTTGTACCATCTGTTGTGGATCTTCTTGTTTTACTTTGGTTTCCCGTGATTCCAAGATACCTGCTGCTGCAGCCAAATCTTTTCCGCCACCTTTAAAGAGAAAATAATTTTTTTAGGAGTACAACAACAATAGCTAGGAATCAGATCATTTTTATTTATTACTATACCACGGAGTTAAAATCCTTTCTAGAGACGCAAAGAAAATGCGTTTACGTGACGAGGTCTTTAACTTTGCTAGTGGGTGACCAGACCTCATGCAGACAATCGAGATTGTAGAACATAGTGTTTTCATGTGCAAAGTAAGTGCCACGAACCATCATTGAGTGGCAGCATCTGGATATAATAACCATTTTTGGTATACATATAAACGCAACCTCTAGAAAGCATTTTAAGCTCTATACAATTTCAATGTGCATGGTCATAGGATAGAACTGTTGTAAGTGTTAGCTGATCTGTTTATACTAATTTCACTTTTTATAAATTTTGTTTTTGCCGTTAAATGATCTTTGAATGGTTTATGAATGTTTCAATGTACTGGCATCCCTCGCCCGGCTTTCGCATTGTGACCAAGGGCCTGCATGAGGAACAACGATGCCAGAGAAGGTCTCTGAACTCTGGCAGAACACCCCCGTCAACAAAAAAGGAGGCCAAGAAATCAAAACTGGATCCGAGTACAGAAAAGCCACATACCGCGGCTCAGGGATCATCTTCGAACCATCCTCGAGTTTGACGACATGGATTACATCTAGAGGACCATCCTCCATGCAATCCCGCAGTTACTTAATTTGGGTACAAACCAGGCTGGCTTCTCTTCACTTTTCTGGATGGGTGGAAGAAAGAGTGACTTCGCCACCTTTCTGCAGTCCTCGAGGTACCCCAGGTGAGGATGGTTGAATAGGGAGACATTCCAAAGGTGAAAGTGATAATGGGGCTCTTCGGACACTATCTTGAAGAAGCTGGATGCCTAGAATTCAGAGATGGACGTGCGGAGCTAGAAGCTATTATATCATCTTCTCGGTGCATAGGAAGAGTACAAAATCGCCATAACCAATTACAACAATCTGCTGAAAAAAACCAACAGAACGCAAGTCCCAGAACTTCCTGCCACCTCCAGACATCATAAAGTGCTCTCCAAAGACACACCAGCAGAAATCGAACTGTTAGCCTTCAAAAACAACTTCTCATGGAGCTACATCACAGAGACGTGGAGGACCTCAAAGGTAATTTTCATACCCAAAGTGGATCCAGGACCTCAGGAGAAACCAAAATCAGGTTATCCTCATTCTTCATCAAAACAACGAAAAAAATTGTCTACTACCACATTAGAACTGAACCAAACAAGGTCCCGCTATACAAGGGTTAGTACGCCTACCAAAGACATAAAGAAATCGAAACAGTCCTATATAATCTAACAAGATTTATCAAAAGGCAATAGAATTTGAAGATATAGACTATGTGCATTTTTTGATGTAGAGGGGGTATTTGATGACACCTTACACGAGACCATTATGGTCGCATCCGAAAGAAAAGCATAGACCCGGTGATAGTAAACTGAAAACAAGTCACACAATCGCACTATTAAAGCAAACTTAGAGGAGGTATGGGTGATGTCAAAGACACAAAGAGGCTGTTTCCAAAGAGGAGTACTGTCTCCACTATTGTGGTCAATTGTCGTGGATGACCTAGATAAGCTTACAAACAAGGGATTTAAAGTTCATGGCAATGCAGATGATCAAACATGACAGAATACTGTTAAAAATAATGCAAGCCTCACTTACCCTTACAATAAATTAGTGCAAAACAAGGGAATTAAATATTAACTTGACCAAAACAGAAATAGTACTATTCACAAAGCGGATGAAAATAGTCAATCCGCCCATAATAAATGGAATGCCAATAAAACTGTCAACAGAGTTGAAATACTTCGGAGTGACGCTAGACAGCAAACTCACATGAAACAATCAGTTGGAAAAGACTCAGGCATTAAAGGCCAAAGACCAAAGCATTAAAGGCATTCTGGACATGCAGAAGCCTATTTGGCAAAAAATGGGGACTACAACCCAGGATAATATACTTGCTCTACTGAATAATCATCAAACAGGGCATCCTACGCATCAATAGTGTGGTGGGCAAAAGTACAGCAAGTTAAAGCGCAGAACATGCTACAAAAAATCCAAAGGCTGATGCTTAGGATCACAGAAGGCATGACAACTTGTCCAACTGCATCAATGGAGCTATTATTCAGATTGTTAGTTCTGCATCTCAATTTAAATTGGAGGCAATCAAGAGGGTCATTCGCGAGTAGGAGTATAATAAATATAAAGCAAGAGACCACAGGGGACACCTAACTATCCTCAAAACTCCACAAATAGAGACCATACACTGGACAATATCGAACAACATACCGATAAAATTCAAAGTAGCAATTAACACTTCGTTACACGCTAACGCGGTCAAAAAGACCGCGCTTTTAACTTAAGCCCTTAAGACTTCACCTATTCCTCAACCTATCTGTTAGTGATAGGGAAGTAGGTAGGGCAAATTTTTTTAAGCTCTTTACGAGTTTTTAACACCCTTGAAAGTACGGTGCAGTCTTTTAGATCATAGGTGTAACGGCGGAACTTTTTGTGTCGTGAGCGGACAGTGTATGACTTAGTGCTTTTTTTTGTTTTGTAAATAAGTAGTGACTTATATTTAGTGACGGCTTTGTCTAGAGGTCGCCTAATGGTCCAAATGGCTTTAGAAGCTGAAAATTCATCAGATTCAGATGAATTTATTGAAACTAATTCTGATTCAGATGACGAACAACTTAGCATTATTGACGAAAGCAATTGAGTTATTATATTTGTAATATTATTATTAAATATTATTTAAAATCAATGTGTATTTGTCGTTTAGCATTTTAAAATTCAAAAACATTATAAATTTATAATAATTTTATGCAAAAACATGTTAATGTAAAGTGCAGTCTTTTAGACTGTACCACGTGTAACCGCGGAACTTTTTGTAGCGCGTGTAACGGAGTGTTAAGGACAAACAGAACTGACCAGCCAAACTGCTCGAGCTCAAAAAAGGATCCCTCACCTAGTGCACAGATAGATAAAAAACTGATAAAGGAACCGACGCTGGAGTAAAAGGCCCACGATGCTCACTTTTGCCACCACTTGGTAAAAACATTACCGTGTCTCTTAGAAATAAGCAAAAGAAGATACAAAAAGAGAGAGATCTATATTCCAACAGAGAGTCAATAGACTCATCAAGTTGGCAAACAAAACCAAAAATGTGGATTCCAGCACACCTAAATGGATGAAAGGAAATGAAGAGGCTATGCCCTTGCCAAAAAAGGGCACAGAAACTGTGCACTGCAAAAATTCTCATTTGAACAATATTAGTGGACACAACACATCAGTTCAGCGTATTCATGGAGCTGACAACTGGCCATAACCAGGTCAAAAGCTACCTATACAAACTAGGAAAAGCTGAGAACAGTGTCTATCAATTATGCCATGAGGAAGTAGAAATAATGAAAAACCCCCATGAGAAGAAGACATCAACAAAATGGCCCCTACCAAACTGATCAAGTACCACTGAGCCTTGAAGCTCGAATAAGGAAGTAGGACATTTAGAACTTTTAGGTTGAGGTGCAACACAGGTTAGGCCAACATATAATAATAATAAAAATACTCATTCATTCACAAGAGCCCTGGAGGATCCTGCAGGTGTTCCTAAGCACCCCTCCGTGGGAAACACCTTCTTACTCTTCAAGAACTAAGAACTATAGGCCCGTCACATGTTTGTCGACTATCTACAAGCTCTTCATAGCTTTAATCAATGAGAAGATCTACAACCATTGTGTCAACAACAATTCTTCTTTGAGATGCAAACAGGTTCCCAAGCAGGTGCAAAGTAGGTAATGCAATCTTCACGTCTGCTACATAGATTACGCGAAGGTTTTCGAATCCGTACCCCATGACTGGCTTGTTAAAGTTCTGGAAATCTACAAGATCAACCCAAAGATAAGACAAAGCTTACAACATTACATGGCATCATCATCATCATGGAAGACAACCTGTTTATGGATGAATGGCTAGGATGTAGGAAAAATTAGCAAAAAAAAGGGGATTTTCCAGGGAGATTCACTGTCGCCTGTTTGGTTTTGCCTGGCTTTAAATCCGATGTCAATCCTCCTTAACCAGACGTGATGTGACTTTAAATTGAACACGTAACGCCAGAAGAGGTTATCTCACTTACTCTACATGGATAACTTGAAACTCTACCGTGAGACAGAGGAAAAACTTGTGGAGCTCATAAGTATCGTGGAAGTCTACAACCAGGATATTGAAATGAACTTCAGGCTACACAAATGCTTCAAGATAGCTATCAGGAAAGGAAACGATTCGACCATGCAACGCTAAAAAGAGAATTTCACGATAAGCACCAAAAATGAATAACAAAACTGATCCACTTCTCAGGAGGAAACCTCATAGCTGCCATAAATACCTGGGCGATATCGGTTCTCGTTTTGTTTGGGATCGTCAAATGGTCAGTTACAGATTAGAAGGAACCGGATAGATTGTCGACGGATCTTCACTAAAATTCAAAAGCTTCGTCCCAACACTTCAGTGTCCGCTAAAAGGATCATAACGAACAACTTTTCAAGGAATCTGCAAGTACTAGGATTACCGAAAATACAGCGTGCCATACTGCTGCAAACCTGCCACATTGTGAGGAAATTTCTAGGAGAATATTGAGGAGTCGGGATGAGCTTCCCTCTTCATGTCCGAGCCAAGTCACTCTAATAGAGTGGTTGGTCAATTTTTCAACATAAATGTTGAATCGATAATTGATAATAATAAAAATAATAATTGTACTGACTGATAAACACCCATCTCCCAGGAAAGAACCTCATAGCTACTATAAATAAATGCCTGGGCGATACCAGTTCTTATCTATTCGTTTGGGATCATCAAATGGTCAGTTACAGGCGTCAGTAATTCGATGGATCTGCACTAAATTTTGAAAGCTTTATCTCAACGCTTCGATCGGCAGATTATATAGGTCGCGAAGGCAAAGAGGAAGAGGACTCAGTAACATCAAGAGATTGTTCCTTGCTCAAGAAAAGATTATGCCCCGATGTTTTCTGCCTTCTGACAATGAATTGATGAGAGAGGTGGCAAGAGAGGACAAAGAATATATGCCACTTCAGCTGCGCCACCAGAAATATATACTGGATACGCCGTCTAGAGAAGACAACATCAGACATTGGAAAAAAGGAACTCTTCACGGAAGACAGCTCACCCTACTCAGTGCAGATGGAATAGATGTGGACAGCTCGCTAGCTTGGTTAAAGGTGGATTCAAGGATAGAGTAATCGCAACCAACAACTACAGAAATCTAAAGAAAGATGTGTCAGGGAAATGTCGAAAGTGTGGCATCGTAGGAGAGACCATAGAGCACATGATGAGAGGATGTCCTATGCTAACTGATACTGCTTACGTAGGAAGACACAATCAGCATGTCAAGATAGAGCATCAGCAGCTTGCCATCAAGTACAGTTTGCTGGAATCGGGGGAATATATGTTGTATGGGACAGGCCCATGATCACTGACAGGACTGTTAACTACAACAGGCTGGGATATTTGGCTGATAAATAAGAAGGACCATCATAGACATTGCGGTTCCACAATATCACTAATACTGAACAAGAGAAGATACAGAAGTATGAGAATCTGGCGTTTGATTTGAAGAACACTTGGAGGCTAAATCCCAATATGGTGGTGCCCGCTGAAGGGATCATACCGAACAACTTTTCGAGAAATCTGTGTATACTAGGATTACCGAAGATCATCGTCAACATGTAACAGCGAGCCATACTGCTGCAAACCTGCCACATTGTAAGGAAATTCTTAGGAGAGGACCAAAGAGTCAGGATAATCTTCCCTCTTCGATGCTGAGCAAATGCAAGATGTTGTCAAGTAAGAAAATATGCATATGCATGCAATACGTTAATTTTTGTGGTTTTTATTCAGCTAATGGGGAATCCATAACCCAAGCTTCTAAACTTTTCCATTGATTCCAAATGATTCAAAACTGTCTGCACTGAACATACGAGTTCTTCTTTCAATTCCTGCATTGTCTGGCGGCTGGAGAAGGGCTTCCAAACGCTCTTCGCTAATGTTAACCGCCACGATTAAATTAGAACGGAAAGAGAAGAATTATAAACAGCAATACAAAAATAAATAATGATCTAAAAAAATTGATATTTTGATATATACAAAATGATAAATGACAATAATGGAAGAATGGAAAAAACGAACTAACTTATTGGACAACCTAATACATATCAGTAATAAAATGAATTTCGTTTCCGCTAGATATATGGGCCGAATATTATTTTAAATTTAAGAAATAATTAATATGTAATTCAACTTCAATAATGCTACAAACCAGACGAGTCAATTTACAATTGTGGATGAAACATAAACGTGTCTTAATGCACCAGGAAACAGTCAAAATAGAGAGTTTCACAGAACGAATCGACGTTATACGAAAATCTGTCTACCAACGAGGTTCATTTGTGAAAATACTTATGAAAATAAGAAATGGCAAATAAAATTTAAATACTGTGTAATGACAGAATGTAAAGGAATAACATTTAGCATAGAAAGAGAATAGTTAAGCTTATTTTTTTATTAGTGCAGTTTGATATCCTATAATTATTTTTTTTTTATATTTCTAGACATGTTTTAGTTGCCCTAGCTATATACTAGTGCGTCATAACACCACGTTGAAAATCAATCGCTGCCCTATAAATTCCATAATTTCCTTAGATGTTTGATACCATCAAACATCCCTATTGAATAATGAGAAACTAGTTTCAAAATTATGTAATTGGATATTTTTAATGAACTATGTAGTAATTTTTAGAACAATGATATCAAAAAACCTATAAAAATATCAAATTATCCATAGTAAATTCAATAAGTTTAACGCACCCAAGTTGTATAACGTAGGCAAAAATGTTACTGTTCAAATATGATCTTGCTATTGTTTTGTAAAGATTTTTTTATGATTTCTAATATGTCAAATTAGACACTAGTTTTTAGCTAATTTCGAGGTAACATCTACTGATGATAAAAGGTGGTATGTATTTTAATGTCTAATTAATTTAAGTATGGATTTACTATTATTTAATAATTTATAAATTATAAAATAAAAAACATTAATACCGAAGCCATAAAAATCATTGGTTAACTTATCGTCAATTCAAATATGCCATCGGTAAAAAAAATGCATTAAAATTACTAAAATGTAATTCATAAAAATCTTACCAGGTACTTGAATCTTATCTGGATCCTCATCATCATCGAAGTCGGAACCTGAAGAGGCATCATCAATGTCGTCTTCCAGCATACCGGACTAATGACAAAATTAAAGTTTAATACAACTTACAAGAAACAAAAACCACTTAACATGCTCAAAGAACCTCTAAGAGCCCTTAATTTCAGCACAGACCTAATAAACTACGTTTGGAGCAGCCCACAGTTCATCTACCAGAGGTCTACTGCTATGTCTTAGACAAAGTTCTAAGAAGCAAAGCTTAAGGGCTAAGTTTTTTTATTTGCCAACAAATATGGCGAAACCAACGCCCTTAAATATTTAATAACATTTACAAATGCTCTTATTTCACGCCAAACACAAGTATCAAACCTAAGAATACGTAGATATAGACTTCCAAACACAGTTTTTTTTGTATTTTTTGGTTATACATAATTAAAGCGGGGCTGCGCCGAAAAAAAGGAAAAAACACCAGAAAAACTCTAAAAATCTGTTAGGTAACTAAAAAGTGCGTGGAATAAAAGTATTTGCAAGTGTAATTAAAGCAATTTAAAGGGGTAAAAAAGTAAAAATCACCTCGAAAATTGTGTAAGTTATTTGTCTACATAAAAAATGACATTACCATTTTTAAGCAGGCACTGGCATGCAAAGGAGATTTTATGGTAGGCGGTTTTACTAAATATCAGTTCGTCTAGATTTTAAGAACGTTTTTAGCACAACAACTGACTTACTGAACGTTTAGAACGCGGCATGTCACAAAGAACTCACTGGCACAGGTCTTATTCACAAACACGCTGTGGCCATTTTGTTTGGTGCCCACAATGCACTGCGCAAATCTACCAACATTGATTTCTAGGGACAAAAGAATCGCGAAAGGCACTAAAAAGTTGGTTACTCTTTTGAAAGTTCCTCCTCTCTGATTGGGCAGATCATGGCGGGAGGAAATTTTGCAGTACATTGGCTGCGTTCGAGAAGATCGATTAGTTATAAAAGCAGAACGATATACATGGCGAGGACTACATTAAATCGTGATACGCAGTAGAACAACTATTTAATTATTTATTACACTAGATTTTGACAATATGACTGTTTGCCATTCTCATGTTAATAACAATTTAATTAGTTGAATATAGAATTTCACAATATACTGGATAGTGTTTATGAATGTATTTATAATGTATCCATTACCAGTTTGACTATGTATTCCAAAGATGTGATTCTTAAAGTATCCCGAGCCTATTGAATTACAGAAAGCAATAATTGTAGCTCTCAATACGATACTAATAAGCAAAGTTGTTTTTACTTAGTATTCTCAACAGAATTACGGCCCGAATAATTCCATTCTTATGCAGTCGATGGCGATGAATTTTTAAAATGTTACTTTATGAACGCACTCATTTAGTAAAAATGGCGTTTTCTGATTATTTACATCTGACTCCGACCAATAGAAAGCCAGGAATGCCATGAGTTTGCCTGTAATAGGTTGCTTTTTAAATTTCCCGCAATTTTTATAAAAGTTCATCAGGCGTCTATCAGATACAAACGTTTGTTTGACGTTTCAACAAAAATAAAAATTTAATCTTAAATCATCGGCTTGAATTTAAGTTTTTATCTTTTGAAAAATAGTGATATCGTGCCAAAATGTCAATCGGTGTGCCCATAAAGGTTCTTCACGAAGCAGAAGGACATACTATAACCTGTGAGACAATAACCGGCGAAGTTTACAGAGGAAAATTAATAGAAGCTGAAGACAATATGAATTGCCAGTTGACCAATATTACAGTTACTTATAGAGATGGCAGGGTTGCCCAACTAGAAAATGTGTATATAAGAGGTTCAAAAATTAGGTTTCTTATATTGCCAGATATGTTGAAGAATGCTCCGATGTTTAAAAAACAAACTAAAGGTGGGACGGGAGGCAGAGGCAAAACTGGCATACTTCGTGCTCAAGGTAAGCTGAAGTATTAGTGAATAATTGCAAAATTATTTTAAAATAAATAGAAAGCGCCAAAAAAACGTTGCTATTATATATTGTATATGTATATAGATTACCGGTTAAACATTTTGTGGTGTGACCCAAGTATGAATCCAGGTGCGCAGGATATGGACCACAATTGAATATTGTTGGTACCTACGTATTTTAGATAGGTCGCATGCTGGGTGGAATAATGCATTTTGTAGGAATCACCTTCGCTATTTGAGCAAACAATAACTGAACAGGTGATAAGTACATCACACAAAAAGTTCAAGGGGATTGCTTTTTAAATTTAACCCTTTCAGGTCCTATGTCGGAATATATCCGACAAAATATTTCACCGCTTGCGGACTTATTCCGACATGATTTTACAGTTGATTTACTATAATATAGAAACCAGTATTTTCCAAAAAGATATTATTTAATAATATACAAATAAACTTCATTAAATATTACTTACAAAATTGTGTATTTTTTTCGTAAATTAAATCATACCTACTGGAGAAACTTCGTAAAATTTTATTGGAACGCAAAGGGTTAATGTTGTCACAACAAACAACTGGGAGATACATAATATGCAAGGGCTCGGGAAATTAACCAAATCCAACTATTGAATCTGATTATTGTGAACAGTATATGATAAGCTTTAGAGCACATCAACTTTTATTATCATTAGCTATTTAAATTCCTCTCTAGCTTAAATCATTCTTAACATTTTTTATCACATGTTTAAATTAAACATCAATCGATTAAAGCATAATATCGGTTTAACCCTTTGCGGTCCAATAAAATTTCACGAAGTTTCTCTAGTAGGTCTGATTTAATTTATGAAAAAAATACAAATAAGTTATATTTAATGAAGTTTATTTGTAAATTATTAAATAATATCTTTTTGAAAAACTTAGATTTATATTTTTTCAAGGTATGGTAATCATGACGGAATATGTCCGACATCGGACCGCAAGCAATGAAATATTTCGTCGAATATATTCCGACATAGGACCGGAAAGGGTTAATTTGATTAAATTTGCAGAAATATGAAATGGCACGAAAAGGAATATATGTCAGATATCTAATGGAAATCTGTAAGAAAAAAAACCGTTTATTTATGTTTTATTATATAAATTAAAAAATTTTCAAATATCTTACAGCCTATTTAAATTATAACAAATAAACAAAGAAACTAATCTACAGTAGTTGAAAATGGAATTATGTAATTGAAAAATGAAGCATCCCAATCACAACATTGAAAAAATCTCAGCTGACAATTTTCCATTCAATCTCAATATCTTACTTCCTGGTGTAAAAATGGCACTTTTTGTTAATTTTCTGATGTGAAAATAGCACTATTTATAGAAAATCTCAAAATATTCAATATTCTGGGTGTATTGTGAAAGGAGAACGACTTTGCTTTTGGTATGGTGATGTTAGTAAACATGTTAAGTATTGAAAGTTGAAAAACTTGAGAGTTTAAAAGTTGGTAGTGGGCTATCCTTTTTTAACAATTTGATTATTGAAAATATTCAGATTTCCACAATTTCAAAATTTTCAAATTCTTAGTTCAAGTAACTGTTACTATCACAATTATGGCATCGAACTTTAAAAAAAGGGTAACTGGTAACCAACAGTTAAACTTTCAAGAATATAACGAAATCACCGTACTAGACACAGTATAGGGATACTATAGATTAACAATACAAAATCTTTTAATTCTAAAGTACATAAATTAATAAATAATTAATATATTTGTATATAACAAAAATTCCTTTCGCTAGTAATTTCTAAATGCTATAAAATCTTAATTTTCTTCATGCCTTCACAACAAGAACGAGACTGGTTTTGTAAATCCTTCAATAAAGTTGTTTATTATTATTAAAAATGTATTCCAAATTATTCATAAAAACTTACAGAAAATGTTAATTCTGGTGTAGTGTAAGAATGGAAATACCATGAAATATCAAACATATAATGTCGAGATTAAAAGTTATGATAATATGAAAATAAACTAGAAACTCTAAATATTAAACTGCCCTAAACTGTACATGTATACTCACTTGAAATATCTTCTGGTTGCCTATATAGACAATTTTTAAATAAAGCGAAAAAGATGCAATACATACCAAATATCTAATCCATGTAAAGTTTGGCAAATCTATTTTGGCTGAGAAGAGAAATAGATTATAACGCACGAAACGTCACCGCTTGGTAGATGTCATAAGCAGCTCATCAGCTACAAAAATGTGCAATCTTTTTTGTGCTATAACCAACCTTTCTATATATGTTATGTGTTTCAAGTTTCGTTAATATTAGAATATTCTTTTCAACATTTATAATTAGATATTTATAACCATATTTAGAACATTTAACAACTCATTTACTAGTCTGTTAAGTAATGCAGTCTTCCAACCCAGCCTTGTAAGCGCAGTATTAGACATTGTTTTAATGTGTGTAAGTACAATTTACCTTAAACTGTTAAGTAATAATTTACTTCCCTCAGGATAGTAAGTTAAAAGTTGTCATCATGCATTCAAATGAGAACCATAGTAATTATTGATATTGTTCAAATTCTGACGTTACCAACCTTTATAGCTCAGTAGGCAGAGATTTCGACCCTGGCGTGAAATCCTAGTACGAAATATTGTTGTATATTCGTATTTTTCTGATGTTTGGGACGTTGGCGAGTTAAGGAGGCTAATGGGCCAAGATTCTGTAGTGCCCCTGGCAGATTCCCCTCCCCCCCTCCATCACTATCTGGTTCTTGTATACGGAATTAAACAAAAAAAAAATTATGACATTGATAAATGCTTATTAAGGCTAGGTTGCAGGAATGAACGATAACTCTAGAGTTTTAAAACTTGAAGTAATATTTAAGACAGGGTAAGAGGGTGAACCTCTTTAATTGTAGAGTTACAAAATTTCTGGAATCATTGGTTCTAAAATTCAGTAAAATGAAATAAGTAAGTGACAACGATACAAGTTTAGACGTAATTGCTCTCGATCTCCCGAAAATACATATATAAAATGAAAGATATATATTTATGCAATTTGCAAATTGTATAATATACAAAAGAAAAAAGTAAATATGATTTCTTAAATTACAATAATAAATCACTATCTATTAAAATTGTATTTACTAAAACATCTCTTGCTACTATATTGAAATCATTGCTAACATGCAGGTTTTGAAATGGCTTCAAAACTACCTTGAGGATATCAACATCTGCAAAGACTTGAAGTACTTCTCTTGATTGTATAGGAATATAATGCTAATGTCAAACAGGTAAACACAAAAACCTTTTTTTTGAGAACCTCAACGCTCCTTTCAATAAATGTGTGCTGTTGTTCTGTGTGCAAAATTATAAGCCTATCATTTGCTGCACTTAATGCAGAGTTATTGAATAAAGTGCTATCATGAGCTGAATTTGACCAATGAGCAATTTGAAAAACTTAAATTTACATTATAATCTTTTTTTATTTCAGAATATCTCTGTATTGGTTTATGAATCTCTAGCATATTTATAAATTGCAGTACCACTATTGCTATGTGATGTGATATATTTTGAAATAACTCTGGAGTTTTGAAACCCAGGGTTTTATACGTTGCTGCAAGGAAATCTTCATAATTATCTTGGGTTATGCATATAATCACCGGTTATATTATTACCTAGAGTTAATTAATAAAACTTCGAGAATAAAAAAAATTTGGAAGTTAGGAATTGTGCAAGTTTCAAATTTTATTTGCCAGTCTTTGCTTCATTCAGACACAAACCCCTCCTTGACTTATAAATACTTCTTATCTTCTTTAATGCTTAAACGACTATAGCAGAGATCATGTTATATTTCCAATTAAAGTCAAAGTTGGTAACAATATGAATTTTAATTGCAAAAACAGTAAATGAGTTGTTGATATATTGTCAGATTCTGCAGTGATACTTAATCAAATAATTTGATCAAAAATTTATAAAAAGAATATAGGCAATTTATAGAATGGAAAAAATAATGCTATTCTATATTCAGAAAATGTGTTGATTTCGATGAAATGTTAAATAACATCAAATCATTGAATTTATGGATGAACTACTCAACATTAGCCTTAATTGACTACATTTTTATATGAATGTATTATGAATTTTTCATTGTGCCCAGAACAAGCAGATAAAATTTTTTTGCAAAATATTATGAACATCTGTGTGACACTTGAAAGCGAGCTCATTAGATATAGGCTCCTGCATTAAGCAATTAAAAGCCATTCTTAATATAAAACATTAAATTTATGAAAATATCCTAAAATGAAATATTTTTTTGCAATTTGTCATAGAAAAAATAGTCTAAATAGTTCAATGTCCTCTTTTTGAATGAGACCATGTACGTGAAGCTATACAAGGGTAGACAGAAGGGCACAAGGGCTGGCACAAATAAGATGGTATTACAAATGTCAACATCAAATGTGAGTGATAAAGATTTTTGCACAACTAAATTTGTGTGTGCAAGTGACATTAATTTTTATTGAATATATCAAATGTTAAAAAAACAAAATTATAATGAAAATTAAAAGTAATTCCCAAGCTTTCAATCAGCATCGCGATCTTTGTCAGGGGAAATAAATATAAAATGTTCGTGGTTGTATATATGACTGTGTGCCTACTTTATATTAAGATTTTATGTTTATTTATATATTATATTATTCTTACATGATAATATAATCCACTAAAGTCAGTTGCAAAACTTGCACGTGGTAAAAAGTTTTTATACCATTACTTCAAAATTTTCTTCACCAAATGTTTAAATTTTCAAATCGAATTCCATAATTAAAAATAATATCTTAAAATTTTGAAGAGCCAAAAAAACCTTTTGTCATTTTGATAGTTGCTGTCATATATAATCAAATATTTTTTATTAAATTATAATATTTTAATATGTAACATTTCAGTAATTAGACTTTTATTAAGATTCTGTATCTGAAATTTATGAATTATAAAAATCAAATATATGATTGTTTTCATATTTTTTTACTTAACAATTTACTTTCAATTACTTTTAATCTTGGCTTTGATTCAATCAAGAATCTGAAACTAATAAATTGATCTTGAGTTGATTGGACTGTGTATTTACTTTAATTAGTTATTCCAAGTTAACTTGGCAAGCCTATCTTGAGCCATTGAAGAATTTTATGTTTTGATCTTTTAACAAGATTGTAATTAATTTTTTTTTATAATTTTAGCTTCAAGAGGTCGAGGAAGAGCACAGAACCCTGCAATGCGAGGGGGTAGAGGCGGTACCTGGCAAGGGGGTGCAGGACAACCTGGAAGCCAAGCTGGTCGAGGTGGGCGCTAATAAATGGACTATATTTTGTGAAGTTAGAATTAAGTACATACTATAGAATAAGTATCTGATGATTCTTTCCTTTAAAAAAATTTACTTTCTGTTATATATTGTGTAAATTTTCATCAAGTCAATATTAGATCAATCTTGGATAAAATTTGACATTCATATGTATTCATTTAACATAAGTAATATTGTACATAATGGTCATAAAAAATTTTGAATAATTTTATTTTTTAGGATGAGTAATAATTTATGTAACGTAATAAAAGTTTGATACATACAATTATTAATTTTTTTATTATGGGAAGGCCTAAAAATTATTATTTTTAATATTTTATCAAATATATTTTACCTTTGCATAATTACATTTCTTTTTTTAAAATAGGAAAACAGAGTATTTACAGTTGGGCCTTGATTAGTTTAGTATTCCATATAGGCATCTCTGGATTAATTGGTTGTTTCATAGCAACCTCGATAAATTCTACATTCCAATCGTAATCGATCAATATAATGGAGTGTGCTCTTGTACCATACCCAGCAGATAAAATTTTTACAAAGATAGAACTTAATTGTTCATAAGCTAAAGGATTGCGTTTCTTTATCTCATCATCCGGAAGATGTCTAAAAAATGTATATATTATATGCATTCAAACTGGTCTTTTAAATGAAAAATGATATAACTAAAAATATTCATGTTTTCACTAGTGGTATATTAGAGTATTTATTCTTATGAAAAAATGGATTATCTAATTTGTATAATTACATAAAATATGAAAAATTGATAGTTGTATCACTTTTCTTGTACTGGATGTGAGTTTTTACCCACTTTTGTTCCCATTTCAGAAGATTTTTTAATTGCTCCACTAATTTTTCTTTCTGACCAACATCATTAAATTGTTCAATAATCTCTAAGAAACGATCTTTTCCATTTTTTACTTTGAGTATTGGTACTTCTACTGTACAGTTTCCAAATCCTAGTATTTGTTTTCCTGAGAAATGATGAAGTCCTTGAGATGGAATACTACAGTTGTGGTATATTTCGATTTGGCTATTGCTAAAAAAAATAATTACAATGGACTTACTATTTACTGCTTTTTTCCTGAAATTTTCTAACAAATTTTTTTATTTACAAATTCTTAAAAATTCACAATTGAGGTAAGAAGTAAAAAATTTCAGTGGAACATTGGTAAAAAATGTTTATTGTCCAAACATTTTATCCTTAGGGTTTGTATAAGGAAATATAAGTTAAGTAGGCACCGCTTACTGTGATTGCGGATTAAGTAGTCATTCCAAAAGTGTTCACTTGCAAAGAATGGACCTACCCTATAAATAATAAATTAATATAAATTTTTAACCCTTATAGGACTATTGGTTTGTATATCAACTGCAGTTTGTTATACTTTACTGGCCGAGCGGTTTATATATGTACCGCGGTTTGTATACTCGGCTGGCTGAGTGGTTCATATATGATCCACTGCCTTGAGGTAAAGCACTCAAAACGTTGTCATGTATGTTCGTCAAAAAATATAGTGTCACATACAAAATTTTGCTATAAGAAATGCAACAAATGGCACACTCAAGCAAAATTCTAATTTATGTACATTTAGTGGCTATAAAAGAACAAAAAACTAAAGTAGAGGAGTGAGGATGGGGTGGGAATAGGTATAGCCAATAGCGTTCAAAGAACATGAAAGAAAACGTCATAGAATATGTAAACACATCTTCAGATTTTGGAGATTCTTGAAAACCAATATTTTGACGTAGCGCTCACCAGAAAAAAAAAAAAACTATATATATATATATATTTTTTTTATTTTGAAATAAATATAAAAATTTTTGTTTCATAATTTCTGTGAAAGTAGAACGGGACCTATATCGTTAATTAAAAATAGTATGTTAAGGGTGAACTGGAAGAACATAGGAAAGAGAGAGGACTACCAGTGGGTCCGGCAGAAATGTCCATTAGGTCACTGCATTGCTAATTTATATTTAAATAAGTTGAAAATTGGAGAATTTTAGAATTGTAATAATTAAATAGCGCCAAAAATTAAAGCTCACTGCATGTACAAGAAAAAAGTAAACCAGATTTTTATGTTTCGAAGAGAATTTCGCCTTAGATATTTTGGTGTAACAGATAGTACTCAAGTACAAACTTTTATCTTTTAGTTTTGTCCTCAATAACAAAAGACTTAGACTTTAGACAGTAGTTATATGAAGTTTTCTTTTCACTGTTACATCTGTGGGGTTTCCGCAAATAATAAGTCTTCTACATCTTCCTGAATTAACTACAATACTTTAAAAATTTCTTCTCTAATAAGTCGAATACACTCACATAGTAGCATATGGTACATATCTACTCCTAGAATTGACTAAGAACTTCCCCTTCTACCTCATTCAAGACGCACATTACCACTTTAGGACATGTACTTGGCTTTATTTCTGGCTATGTCTAAATTGACTATAATTCATTTAATTAAATATTTGAAACATCAAACTCATCTTTTCAAAATAAAAGTGGGTATCTGAGAAGGAACAGGAAGAAAGAATTACCTTAATTCAACTGTAACAAAGTTATGTGGCCGATACTCTCCATTAGAATGGAGAAAATCCAAATATTTAGGTGTCTCATCTGTTCCTTCCAAATAATCTTTGACTATAGCACCTCGAAATTTTGATTCTTCTTTGCGTTCCTCTCCAGGAATATTAAGTAAAGCTCCAATTCTAGCCTTATATTTTGAGGTATCTTTAATTGAAATACCAAGCCACATACCACCTTCACGACTTGGTTCTAAATCTTTTCCTATAAAAAAAATTAAATGCGTACAACAAATTGATATTTTAATTGACTCATACCTGCTATAATTTTCGTGTTGGGACATAATGAGACGTCCTTCGCTGGTCTCTTATAATGTTCATCTCTGTTACTAGCTAGGATAAGTCGAAAACCTTCAGGTTTTGGTGATGGATCAGTGTAAATGAATAAGATACACATTACATTTCAATTGAGATACCTTAACAATAGAAAACAATTACATTTAGTATATGCGCGCAGTTAAGCGATAAAACAATATGTGTATATTAAATTGTTTCTTTAACAGGAAGTTTTTGTAGATTCATATTGATCAACATAAGGAAGTTGCAATACATGAAGTTTCCTATATTTTACGCTTTGTCAAGCATCGAGAGCTTCTTTTCCGACATGCCCGGTGTGTAAATGCTTTAAATCAATATGCGACACGCACTGGCAATGACTCAGTTAGTAAGAATTTGTTAATTAATTGTTAACATAAACATTCGTAATAGATGACAATTATTTGAAATTGACATTGACGTACCGCTGCCAACTGACGTACCGGCCAACCTTGATGCGCCAACAATCTCCATGGCCTTGCTTCTATGACCAAGGAATAACCTTATTCTTTTTCGAATTTTTAAAAAAGGAATCATCTCACACGAATTTCAATGCCGTTGACCGTTTCCTCAATGTTTATTTGCCAGTGCAGCGATGGAAGAACACGGCGCGAGCAACTTAAATGGTAAGAAATTATTTGTTTAGTTAGAAAATTAAAAGTAGAACACTGGCTAATTTAATATTTATAAGGTATACCTTTTTGTGGAAATTCGATCGTTCAGTTTGATATGAATTGAGAATCGAAAATTTATTAAATTGATGACAATCAGCTGTATTAGATAACACTATTTGTATAGTTACGGTTTCAGTTTTGGGTAAATTTCATTAAAAAGTATTTAAATTAGGCAACTTTTTATACGTGTTATCGTGGGCACTGTCACATTACAACTGATATTCTATGCTTTCCGGATGTTTGCCACATTTAGTAGAAAGTAGAAAGTTGTTAAAAACAAAAGTCTTTTTTGAAATTAACGTTTTATACCTGGAATGTTGTTATTATTAAATGAATTATTTTAATAATAACCACATTAAAAATTTTAAGTGAAGGTGCATCTGCTGTACTTTTATTATTGTTGGCTGATTTAAAAACACTATGATTGTAAGTTGGTAAAATTAAAAAGTATGTTTTTAATCCATTCACCACATGAAAAAAAAATTGATAAATATATATTTGCTTAAAAAGTATTTGGGTAATCCTTTATAAGATGCTACTGATTTTTATAAGTAAACATAAGCATCGAATTTGACATTGCCTAATGTTTAATGCCTGGTTTGTATAGTTAGTTGCTTGTATTACCGTATTTATTTAAATCAGGGGTAGTTAACCTCTTCATACCTACCGCCCACTTTTGCATCTCTATTAGTAGTAATATTTTTTTACCGCACATCTGTTTTACAGTGTTGGTGATTTATAAAGTAGGAAGTAAACTATTATAATTTATAAAGTGGAGTTATAGCATGACAAAATCCTTATCGCCCACCAAAAAATCCCTACCGCACAATTATTTGACAAGTTGGCGCAGCAAGGTTGTTGATGATATTTTAGAAAAAAGCCGATGGCACAACCTAATCTGCCTACTAATCACCTATAAATCAGAATTTATCCTTTTGAAAATTGGTTTTAATTTAATAAGTTTTGCCCATAAATATCCAAATATGTTTAAAACCTTCAGAAAATCTTGAAGTATGTTTATGTTGACAATAAAAAAAAAATTAAATCATATAAAATTTATTAAAAAATATACCATTTTATAAAATTGGTACTTAATTACTAGCAATTATGATTAGAAAATTATTAGTAGTATTATATTTTCTTTTATTATTGCATTATATTTAAAAAAATAAACATGCGAATAATACTTTTAATCACTGCTGGCAAAATCTTAGGAGAGATATAAATTTCAAGTCATTTGTATGATGAATTTTTACCCTTTGCACTCCGTTGTCTCGGCTACAGCGACATTAGGAATATGAGCTATAAATCCTTTGTCACCGCCACGACGACATACCGGCCGGGCATGCTTGTTTCACTTAGGCCGGCTTCTACAGGAAGCATTTTTGTGGTGTTTTCTTATACTTAATTTCAAAACATTATAATACCTCATGTAGTAAAGATGGAAAGTGATAATTATGACGAAAATAAGTAAGTAGGTTTGGAGTGCAAAGGGTTAATTAAATCTCACAGTTTTCCTCATGTTATAGCAAACATCATCAGAGAGGGAAGTCAGCTATTTCAAATCCTGTATTCTATTAAGAAATGACAAGTTTCTACAGTAGGATTGAACAAAATACATGCTGCTATTGAAACTTGTTATATCATTAAAATACAAAACTTGAAATACGGATATTGTTTGCTATGGCAGAGTGAATGAAAAAGGTGAGGTAAAGCTTTTTATCTATTTTTATGTCATTTAAGTAACATAATAAGTTCAAACATAAGGTTTGTATAAGAAACGACTACAAGTTTTTAAGAATAAAAGAAAAAGGAACAATTTTTTGGTACTAAAAGATAAGTTACGCATGATCGAGTTAGGTAAAAGTAATAATATAATTATTACAGTTCTGTGGTAAAGTTCCCATAAATTCGAACAAGTAGCAAATAGGTGATAAAACTCCAAAAACAGCGGAGATCTTGGAAAATAGTCGAATATGAATAACACACTTGATTTAAACTTGTCAAATATATTTAAAAAACCAACCGACTACGCAGCTACAATTTAAAATAAACAAACTAGGTTAAATACAAAGAAACAATGAAAATTTTCTCTTAAATATATAAAAAAAAAACAAGTAAACAATTCAACGTGCTAGAAGAGCACATCGAGCTACTTTAAATTCAAACAGCATAATGCAGGTTGAAAGATTCTTCAGACTACAAAATATCAACAAATAAAATACATTAAATTAAGAAATTTTAATTTTTTTATAAACATTTGTTTACGTGTGTTAAAGGAGCAGTTTATGGCCTTGAGTGGTAGATTTCAATTTGAAAAGTGACTTACCCAAAAACTCATTATTTGATGCTTCGTTGTTGCATATGCAGATCGGAAAACATTACAAATTGTCTTGGCTGTTAAAGGAAAGAAAATATCTGGCACCTTACAGCCAGTACTAAAAAGTTATTCAGGATGACAGATTGGTGTTTTTCACCGCTTGGACGCTGTGAAGTGGATGTGCTGTGTGTTGTGGGGTTTCACAAAGTATTTTTGAAATAATGAGAATAGAAGTTAATTTATTTCTTTTTTATGCCCTTTAACTGCATAATTATACAAGGTGATTACAAAATTATAGTCGAAAATTTACCAGAGCATTTGTTTAAGTTTACCCATCTGTTTGTTATTTTCGCAGAATGCAATACGAAAGAAAGATACATTGTTATAATACTTCCGGCATAATGTTAAGGAAATAATACTTGATGATATTAAGGCACTACAAAAAAGGTTTTTTTGTTAACCCTGAATTTATTCCCGGAAATAAATGTGTTCATCCAGGGCCACCCAAAACACAATGTCTACAGAAAATTTTTCTTTTAATGCGACAAACGCCTTTGTCTTCTAATTTTGAGGATAATCCTAAAACTTAGAAGCTATATCAAAACTCGGCATTAAATGGTTAAACAACTTCTTAGTATTCTGCTGTAAAAAATGGACAAAATTTTTTCATTTGCAGCAGGAATCCCTTGAAGATGATAAGAGCTTCACCTAATAAGTTATAGCGCGCCCATAAAAATTTTATTAGACGTACAAATTTGCTTTCGCCTTTTTTTTTTCGATCCAATTATTGACTTCTTCATGAGAACTTAAGTACTGATCAGCCATGGTGCGTACCATTGATGCAACTGAGTGATAGTCCAAGGGAGCCATGTCTGAAAAATGGCTTGTAACCTGATATTTTTAATCAAGATTGCTGTAATAACGTCTACATCTATTTATTTAAACTAAAATTGTAACCATCTATTGTAAAACTTATTCATTTAATAAATTATTGAAGATATGGTATTATATCTCTGTTTGAAGGTACAGTGACATTCAACATTTCTGAAACAGTATTCCTCAAATAAGATTCTCACGGACAATAAAACAATGCGAAATTCATTCAATCAACAAAAAAGATAATAGATAGAATATTTTGGGGTTATGAGAGCATTCTACTCATTAACTTTAAAGGTCAATATACTTTCAACCACACATATTCGTGCAAAACGTCAAAAATTGACAAAAAATGTAATATTGCACCTGTTCATAAGAGCAATGTTTCACAAAGAGATTATTATTTATTTTCTTATTTAAAAAATTGAGGTGTGACCACCGCATAACTTGTACTTTTTAGACAAAAGTTGTTCTAAATTCCATAAAATATAACACAAAAAATAAAAAGAAATTGTCCTTTTCTTTCAAGAAATTAAAAAAAATTGTAAGAATAAAGTACCAATTCTGGTAAACCTATTTTCTCCAAAATCTATTCAGCCCTCACAATTAATATTATAAGCTTAAATCTAAAACTTCACGTTGATACTTCAAATAGTTTGGCTGTTAGAGAGGAGACAGATAGGCAGACATTCCTTCTTAAAAGAATTAAAACTAAAATTTCAGTAATTGCAAAATATTGAGGAATCGTAGTCACAATCCCTGGTTTAGTCACTGTCATATTTTTATATATGCAGGTATATATGTAGGTGTAAAAGGAGAAACTTTACAAAAAATGTATAAAACATAATTGCCATAAGAATGTCATTTTATTTGTAGGATTTCTTTACAATAATTTTGTATTTTGAATATAAATAGTAAAATATAAAAAATATAAACAGTTCATAAGTAAATATTGATACATTTTTAAATAACTGAAAAAGATCTGTATGTAAATTCACAAAGAAACATTTGGCTTATTAATTATTAAACTATAAATCAATATGTTTGTTTACATAATACATAACCAACTACTGTTTATTTATATAAAGAAATCAATTTGGTATTGAGTATATTTTTCTTTCTTAGTCTTGATATACATTATAAATAGTTATTATTTTTAACTAAAAGAACTAAATTTGTAAAGTGAGTGTAAAGTGATAAAATTTAAACTATCAGAGTGTTAGTATTTCATGAAAATAAGTGCCGTCACTTCATCTTGTATGGTTATTATATTAAAAACAAAATAAAACATAAACTTCAATTACTTTTAAACAATAAACAAAAAATCCATCTCTGCAATTTTTAATTTTTTTATGGTTTTTGCCGAAAGTCACATTAACATTTAAAATAAAATTACTCTTAAGAGTAGCATAAAATTAATTGTATATTAAAGTAAATAACTTTTAAACCAAAAGACTTCGCAAAAAATCATATATATATAAATATATATATATATATATA
>JAUIMW010000035.1:0-33460 GCA_033557785.1 Enochrus cinctus | reverse complement strand
GGTTTGTAGAAAACCATAAGAATGGCAATTTCGTTTGAGGTGTGACGTTCTTATTCGCGAGATCATAAATCTTCTTTCGTTAAGTCTTTTAATTTATATTGTAAGGTAACATTAATTACTTTTCTATGTAATAATACAAAATATTTTGTTTATAAATAGCGAAATAAATACTCAAGCAAAATGGTTCTAAAAAATAGGTTCAAAACATAAATTTGTTAAGTTGTTTCTCTTGAAATACGTACAATTGTGAAAATATGTTCCTATTTAACAGCTAAATGTTAAATTTTGTTTGACTTCCTAATGAACTTATTTTTAAGCAAAAGCTTAAAATGGTCAATAGGAGAAAGGAATCTAAAAATTTACATTAACAATACCGGAAGAGAGAAACTAGAAAATAGAGGATAATGAATTTCTATTCCGTCGAGAATGTCGGGTTCTCACTACTGAGGCCTTTGAATCGCCAAAACTTTGCCAGTAATTACATTAACATTAATAATGGTAATAATAATTTTGAGGCAATTAAATGCCAATTATAAACTTCACCGTGCTAGATTTTTGTGGTAGTGAAATTTAAGTGAAATATAACTTAAACATAAATCATACTTGGTTCGTGTATTAAAATCGGTTCATTTGAAGATAGTCGTCAGTTTCGAAATTCATATTTAATAAAATCTATTTATAATAGTTTGAAATATACTCTAATCTCAGTTACATTGGAATTTACCTAAGAATAAACTTTATTACAAATTCTCGTATGGATAATTTATATCAAATAGATAAATGAGAATCTATCGAAAACAAATTAATCGAAAACATATTTTTGTAAAGCAATCCAAGGGGATCAATATTTTTATCAATTTTCAATTTTAAGACAATTCTGTTGTGTATTAAAAAAAATTATTAAAAGTATTGCGTACGAGACAATTATTTCCTCATCTAATAACTGATAACAGATGTGATAGGTTATATTTACAAACATACAGTAAATGTTGATTTCAATATATTCGTGTATTCGTCTAAATCTAGTTAAAGTCTTTGGTACAGTAAGGCTCAATAAAATGCGACCTCACAGTAGTTTAACGTTTTTGCCAAACGTATACATGTCACAAGTACATATCTTTTGGCAAGACTACCCGATTGACTAATAGTTACAGGTTATGATTGTAAGCCCGTCAGCTATATCGTTCGTATTTCATTGAGCCCTTTTTTAAGATAAAATAATAAGTACAAATAAAGAACAAATAATAATAAAACAAAATGTATTGTTAAAATCTACATTCAAAGGAAAGAAAAACTTCCACTCTAGGATTGGCTTGCTAACCGATTACGTTATGATGAACCAAATTCCTTAATATAAAACTCGCATTACGAAATTAATTGTTTATTTTAATAGAATTTCAACCTGTCTCGTTAACGTATTCTTCTTATCTGCTTTTAGAATGATGTAAAAAAAATTAATTGATTTATGAGTGAATTAATGGGTTCACGTTATAATAATTTCACTATATGATCAAGCCTATGGAACTTATTAAAATCGTAAAGCTGGATCTACTGTATATGTAATTTATTATTTACAACATGAAAGGACATGAAAGGCAGTGCACCCGAAGGACATTCCATGTCTCCAGACCTCCTGGTGTTTTTCATTTACTAATTTTTCCAAATGAAAGAGAGACCACTGATATCAATGTACTCTTGCCTACACTTCCTTACTTCTCTTGGTTACTAATTATCTTCTTATTATCGGACGAATCAGAAGTACGTCGATGTCAGTGAACCTCCCTGGTGTCCTTCTTTTATGTTGTTTTTATTCTACTTCAACAAAGGGATGTTTATTGATTTTTTCAAATGAAAGAAGAGCCACAATAAGGTCTGGAGAACCACATTTTGTACTGTATCTAAAAGTAATCATTCTTCTTTGCTCTGTGATTATAATCCTTCACACCTTTTCTTTCCTATATTAAATTTCTCTTTATTTATATATATATATATATATATATATATATATATATAATAACTTAAACAAAAGTTGAATAAATTATGTCCTCGGCATTAACATCTGACAAGAAAAATAATATACTTACTTCTTGAATTAAAGGGTATTAAAGCTCCAGAATTATCCTTGGCGTGCTTAAAATATTGTAAATTCGTCGCGAACAGCTTAGACTGGTAATTTAATCGTTCGCTTGACATTACTCAAAACGTAAAAATATATCAGTAACAATGAAAACTAACGAAAAAAAAAATAAATAAATAAAAAGTAGATAATAAAAAAATAATAAACAACATATAACGTCTAATTGACGTAAATAGATACGTACGGTACTGGCAATGACAACGCAGCATATATTATCTCAGACATTTGAGCAGAGCAACTTTTTATTTTAGCATGTGTTATTTGCTAATTGTGTATGTCTTTGCTTATTTTTTTTAATTTACGACCAACTTCCACTTACGTTTACGATAGAATAAAGAAAGAATCATACTTTTTTTTTCGGAAATTGACCCAGAAATAAACGTGACGTCAAATGGGAAAATTCAACTGCAGTTAACTCGAAATAATTAAAAAATAATACTGTATAATAATTATAATTTTAAAAGGAAACAGAAGAAAATTTATTCTTACTTACAGTTGTTATTCGATAAAACATTGCTGTTGTTTGTTTTTTAGAACTGGCGTACTACAACGCCAACACAAAATATCAATGAGCAAAAGCTTTTCAATAGAAATTTTAAAATTAATGATTGAAAAATATCAATCTGGTGAAAAGCAACAGCAATGCTTCATCTAAGTATATAAGCTTTAATAAATCTAAGAAAAATAAATGTTCTTGTGTTTTGTTTTAAATTTATAATTATTATACATAAATTAAAAAATTTAACCAAACAATTAAATTCATGTTAAAGTGACAGTGATACTAATATACTAGAACTTATTTTACCATAAAAATTGTCATTTAGGTGGATATCCTAAAAATCTTGATTAAACTATAATTTCATGTTTTAATTTTTAATCAACGCATGCTCATTTTCAATTTTAAAAAAGAGAATGCACGTTGCAGCAGTTTAGTTATGTGTCCGCTAAATCTTAGATTAAAGTCGTTGAATTAAAAGAAAAACCCAGCAATATCTAGATTATAATATGTAAATTATTTATTTATTAAAGACAGATTGAGTTGCCCTTGTCTGAATTACATAGAATTGGATATCACCTGCATATTGATGATTATTACAGTCGTCGCTAGAGTCCTTTATAAATTTGGTATAAATGAAATAAAGCGCTTAAAATGGATCCCTGCGAAACTCCCCCGAGAATGCTAGTCGCTACAAAAAAATCTGATAAATATTTGCTTCTTGTTGTTAACGTAATTTAATAAAATTATTGATCATAACCAATGAAATTTATGATTGTTAGAAGCAGCTTATTATTAAGTTAAGCCAACTGCCTTTGTCCTCCAACAGAATAAGGCCAAACACATCAATCACACATGAATCATCCAGTTGAACATTATTTAAAAGGTAGATGTAAGACAAGTAGTTCTTTTAGGTTCAGAAATTATGTCAGCGTCTACCTACACCTTTTACAACCTACATCTATTATGTAGTATGCAATAGAAAATATTTATTGATCCATATTATTAGTATGTATGCGAAATATAAGCATATTTTTATTAAACTGTGTTATATGCAAAACCTTAGTAGCTTTGTTACATAATAAAGTTTATATATAATATACTTGAGTGGAGTGCAATATTGGTTAGACAACACCAAATAACATTTTCTTCGCTTCCTCCTCAGAGCGTGCATACATATAAATTTTCTTATTTCCGCACGTATTTTATATAACAAACTAACAACTATCGTCTGCAAATTATGATAGTAGTATATACTTTTTTTATCGACAATTGTAAAAAATACGAGTACATAATTTAAAAAAAGCAAAATTTCGCATTCGAGGTATGCATGTAGCACATATGAAATAGAATTAGTGATATACATGAATTTTACATTAACAGCTTAATTTTGTTACACGGCCCACTACTATAATAATACAAGGTCTATATCGAGCAACCCTTTAGGATGTCATGCATATAAAACACACGGTCCCTTAAACAAATTAGTAATTTTATATTTAAAAGCGCTATACGAAGTCTCTTTAGATACCTAATTATATTAGCAAAAATTCTAAGAGAAGTTAAAGGATAAAATATGAGACTACATTTTTTACTGTTAACTCATTTAAGAAAATTATTGTATAGATCCAGCTCCAGGCGAAATTTAATAAGATAAAGTTAAGTATAAAGTTAAAAATTAAAAGAGGAATTTATATTAAAATTTTGTTGAAAATTAAAACCCGACTTGCGTACTAGACGTAAATTTAAAGAGATTTCGTCAGAAAACATTATAATGAATAATGAAGGACTAGTGAATATACCTTACGACCTTTCAACATAAGTCATTTCAGAATAAAATTATACTTTGTTTAAAATTTAATAAAACTTGATCAGAAATTTAAAAAAGCAATCCACTATAATAAAGAAAAAGGAAATTTTGCAAATCAAAATTGTTTTAGAACCTATATCTTTAAATATTCCTAAAATTTCCTACAACGAATGTTTGGTATTGAGTTAATTAAGAGCATTCAATAAAAAATGTTATTTGTCAAAAGATGGGCGTTATTATCTTTACTAATGTTAAGTTAACCTTTTATTAGTAGTTGCTAAATAGGGAGAGGCAGAGGTAATTCATTAATATTTATATTTATTGACTTTACGTATAATTAATAATTCACACGTTAGTAAAACATAGCAAAGTTAATTGTACTGTTAAAATGGTAATTACTCTTACTTGCTTATGTGCAAGAAGGAATAATCTCTTACTCGTGGTATTTATTCAATTCTTTAAATTATTTACTATGTGCATCAACATAGCGAATTCCAAATTTCTCTTGCCAAAGAATAACAAAATCACGAGTACGGAAATGTGGTTGGTGGAGGATATAGCGAATGCCTCATTAATATAAAAGGATATGATTTAGTGTATCTGGACCGAAGTTCAAACCCCACCGTTAATGTAAAACTATCCATCCATCTACCCAACCAGAATTTATATAAAGAGATATAAAAGCATTGACCATAACATACATGGCATTTTATCCTTAATATTATCTCAAAATTCAGTTCGATGCAGTGTGAAACTATTAACTGTAGTTTGAGAGTACCACAGGCTTTACTATAATCAAGTAAATCAAGTGATGTCAGATCACCCTTGCCAGCTAGAAAAATCATCAACCACGATTGAGAGAGAATAATATTATTGTTGTTTCAAAACGACCTTTTCAAAAATAAGGTTTAAGATTTGAACCAGTGTTTGGAGATTTCCATTTTTGCAGAGGTATAACCAAAACTTGCTTCCAATACTCAACATCAGAAATCATTGTTCAAGACACCTCATTTGGTTCTGGCAGCTAGATATTTTACCTTTTCTCCCATTTTCATCTTTTCTCCGTACAGAGATAGGTCCTTTGGGAAAATTTTAGAGCCCTCTGTTGTCAACATGGCCTATCAGGCTAGCACTGAGCATTTGGTATAATGGAGAAACGAGTAATTTGGCGTCATGGTGTAATATCACCTTAAAGATTCCATCTATTCCTGGCGAATTATTTAGTTTAAATCCAGATATTGGGAAATCAGAGTATAAGCGTTTCTTCGCATTGTGTGCTATCTTCTCTTTCCAGAAATCCTAGTTTTCCGTTTCTGTTTGATTGAAGTGCTCTTTGGAGTTTTACACTCTAACACTCTGGGAATTCCTCGAATTTTTCCCCATTCATCAGTTTGCTTTGTTAAATTACCTTTCTTCGGTTTTTTCTGGCAACATTTGTAGGAGTCGTAATTATTTTCAAAGGCCAGCTGACCTCAAAAACCGCCGCCCTTTAGATTCTCCTTCTATTTTAAATTAAAAAGGCACTCATCTCTATTGTGTATACATATTTATACCTATATGAAGTGAAGTAAAAGGTCTAGGTCTAGGATAACGCCGATAGGGTTCTGCTAGACTTAAAAAAATTATTTGGTATTCTTGATAGAAACACGACCAGGAATAACTACCAAAAAAAATGAATAGTGTGTCTTATGTAAGGTACCATAGTGATACAATCTATCCCAGTAGCATTTGATAAATAATAAATATCTGCCTCAGACCATTTATAAGAAGCTAACCGTTGTGTGTATGCCAAAACTACTAGGGTCTATGGGAATAATCAAAATTTATTTTTTTTTGAAACGCAGTTCAATATGAGGTTTCTGAGATTCACCAAGTTTCAGTAGTAGTATTCAATGGCATGATCAGCCATGTAATGAACTGCAAAAAGAACAAAGTTCCCAAAAGCCGCATCCACGTTGGTAATCACACAGAGTAAACAAGGTATACAAATTTAAGAGGCGACACCGAATATAACCACCTCGCAAAATGGTGAAAGAAGCAAAATTGAATTGTTCTCCACCAAAGCAATCAATAAAAGTTACAGAATCTAGTGTAGAAATTAATTTGCAGGGTTTGTTGGCTTGTCTGCTAAACAACAGTTCTTGTATAAAAAGTTGTCTAGGAAAATTGTAGCTTCAGCTTAAAAATGAAAAAAATATTTTTTTGCAAATGGAGCTTACACGGAAGTTCTAGCAGGGATAAATATATGAGTAGCGAAAAAGCGAAAAGCGGTTAATTTAGAATTTATACAGGGCGGTGGAATTCGATGTCATTTAAGAAGGGATTTTGAGAAATTTCCGCTCTAAGGGCTTCTTTTTTTCGAAAATTCGAAATTTTCGAGGTACGGCTTTCATATTTGGCATGCACACGCCTCGGGAACGGGGCGGACGGAATTTTACATAAAAATTTACCCCCTAAAGCCCCGGAAAAAAATTTAAAAAGTTTGAAAAAATTTATAATTTTTGTGGTTACGGAGTGGGTCCGTACAAAAGTTGGTCACTAACAGTTCGAGAATCACCTCATCTTTTCATTAAAAACGCTTTCGTCGCTCCAAGTGGTACAAAAACACCAAAAATGCGGTTGTTGCAAAATTGTGCCGGCCACGTAGAATTCCCTAAGTCGAAATAATTTTACAGCTGATCTAATTCTATGTAAGTAAATAATCAACTACCTACTCCGTACAATCGTTATAAATTAAATTATGCCCAAGAACTGCTTTACTTTTGACGAAATTAATAAATATTTCGTTCGTACAGATGTGCATTTCATTAATGCGACGGAGCAGATGGCCAGAAATGTAAACAGATTAAAAAACTGCCGCAAAAAATGATTTGTCATAGAATAAAACTTTCGTCGATGAAGCCTGGGCTGCTTTTCGATAGTGCAATCGTTTTGAATTCTCCTTATTTAAATAATTACTGTGTGGTTAAATAATTTAAATAGTGGCTTTATTTCTCCCCAAAACATAATATGTTTATATAAATTTTATTTTAATTACATAGATTTTTTTATTATTAATTTATTTTCTCTGTACGATGTTCCTCAAATAACTCAATAGTAACAGCCTATTTTTCTTTCGTTCTTTATTTACGTTTAATTTAACACTGTTTCCGATAGTCAACATTGAAAGTTTTTACTTATGGCTTCTCAAAACCAACAGGTAAGTGTAATTAATAATGTTTCGTATTGTCAATTGAAATAATAAAATAATTTGTGTATATTATCATTAAGAATAATAACATTTATTTTTCTTATAGGTGTTAATTTTAAAATTTTCAAGACAAAACTACTGCACAGTAGTAATATCTAATGATAAATTTTACTACATAATTGTTCTGCGATAAATGGCCCATGGGTATAACTATATTATATCTATTAACGGAATAATAATTTAATTAGTAGTTTCATTTATTATAAAATAATAATATGTTTGGATTATTTCTATATTTTTATTCTCTTTTTACCTTGACTGTATATTGCTAAATTTAAACAGTTTTTACATACCTGACATCCGAGTGATCGTACAAATTCCAACTTGATACATTGGATGTCCTACTACATAGAGAGATTTCATTGGAATTTACCGATTTTCTTCATTTACATAACGGAATTCTTTCAATAATGCGTTTTTTGCTGGATATACAGGGTGTATACACTTAAGTATGTCGACGAACAGCAAAATATTTGAAAAAATTAATGTTAGAGATTTTTAAGCCCCTACAAATGAAAATGGAAAAATTTAATCTGTTTTTACAATAATAATAAAAGCCGATCTTTGACATGCGACATCATTTACAGGGTGGCCTGTTCAAACCATTTCCATCTACATTTATGTATATATTTTGTAATATACTTAACACCTCCCTAAAAAATATCTTACATTTAAATAGTTATTACACGCCTTTAGAGAATTTAAAAATCGCCATCAAGATCAGTAACTTTATTGAGAAGGGTATGTCTAATTAAAAAACACAGTTTGTCCATTATTACAGAAATATTTAAACCCCCTATGAGTATGCAGGGGTTTGTACTCATTTGAGACACTCTCTTAACGGAAGGTCTGTATTGATTAATCCAATTAAAGCGGAATAATAATGGAAAAAATACAATTATTTACAGGGTGTATACCATGAGAGGAGTATTTCTGCCTTAGATGGACAGGGGATTAATTTTTGAAAATTTTGAACTGGATATATAGGGTGTACACATTTGAGTAATTTGATCTGAGGGTGTAAATTGACCTGGATATTTCAATTGATTTTTTTCTAGAGTTTCCATTGATCTGGGTGTTTAAATTTATCTGGTCGCGATGATAAATTGGTCTGGACATTTCAATTGATCTGGCAGCATCTGGACAATCTAATAGTTCTATGCGCATTAATTGACCCGGGTGTATTGATTGATCTAAGGATTTCTATTGATCTTGTGGCATATGTTGACAATTAAATTGATCTGGCCGCATAAATTGATCTGGGCGTTTGAATTGATCTGGCGGTATATATTGATCTGGAAGATTCACTTGTTTTGTGCTTATCTGGACGTTTGTATTGATCTGGTGGCATATATCGATCTGGACAATTGAATTGAATTGGACAATTAAATTGATCTGGGCGCATATAAATGATCTGGGCGATTCAATTAATCTGCGTGCATAAATTGATTTGGATGTTGAAATTGATCTGGCGACATATATTGATCTGAACAATTGAATTGACCTGGGTTCATTAATTGATCTGGGCGTTTCAATTGATCCGGAAAATTAAATTGATCTGTCTGCATATATTTATCTGGGCGATTAAAATGATATGGGCGCATAAATTGATATGGGCGTTTAAATTGATCTATTTCTATTGATCTACTGGACACCCTCTAGTCAGAGTATATATAAGCAAAATTTGATGCAGAAGTTGAGGATGATGCATTATTTACCATTTCTTTCGTTTCGTTAAGGTTAGTTATAGAAGAACGTGGAAATTGCGTCTACTTATAGATATGCCTAAGCAATTTACAGGTACAACTACCAATGGTAACACGGCTAGAAGATTTTGTCTTCAAATCTTCAAGTAATATCTCGAATTATCGAAAAAGATGTGACTACTATATAAATTTTAAATTATTTTAGAAACCATCTCTTGAAGATTTGTATCAAATACCCACCAATTTGAAGAGTCGTGTGACAACCAAAGAAATATCACTGGTTTATATGTCAGCACGCATACATTTCCACGGGAAAGAGATGAAAGTTCAGAGAACTAATGTGCACTTTTTATACATATGTATCTAATGTTTTAATGTAAATAAACACAACGTGCACGCTGCGTCCGAGAGTGTTGTAATAAAGGAAAAAACGTCTCTAGAATTAAATTACGTGAAAAAAATAACAATAAACAGCAGTCCACAAATGATAATGAAGCTGGTAACGAATAGGAAATAATTAAAAGGAAAACAGAAAACTTGCTACTATTGGCAGTTTTAAACTACCCAAAGAAGAAAAAAAGGTTGGTCGGTGCAATACAGAACACAAAAAGGCACAACATGGGTACATCATTTCCACTATATTCTGCAAAAAAATCTATAATGCTTTATGGGCTATAGCAAGAGTGGAAGAATGACAAAGGGGTCATCTTCTCAGGTTATCTTAACTGCGAACATTTTAAATGACTATTTCTGTGGTATTGGGAATGTAACGATTTTGGTATTAGACCAATGAAATTAATACCTAGAAATAAGACATTGACTTCCCTTTTCCTCTGTGGTGTGTTGTAAGTTAGAGGGTAGAGGTTTAGAGATAGAGATCTATAATGCAATGCGTTGGATCATTGGATCCAACGATTTGTTTCTGCTTTGGTCCACGATAATACAAACTTGTATTAGTGAAGCAAAAATATTTGAATATCTAGTTACTCGATCGTTTTAGCTGATATGAGTTGTACTTATTATGTAGTTCACATTAAATCCTGTAAAATGCTCTACAGTTGGGTTGCATCTTGTGAGTAACAGACTTTCGCAAACCTACGTTTTGCTAATTCAACTCTAGTGTGGTTTTGTCTGTAAAATTCGAGTGGCGCATAGATCTACTAGTTACTTTAATTCTTTTTGATAATCGAGACTAGGCTAAAAAAATATGACAAAGAAAAGCAGGATGATAAAGAAAATCTTTGGTTTACCGGTCTCTTATGAAGGAATTTACGGAAAAACTGAAATGAACAAGTTCGTGAACACACAAGATATTAATCTGGCAATGAAGGAAAACGATGGAAAATATCAGAGGTTGAACAAAGGCTTGTGATCCTAAAAGTTGTAGACAGGAAATCGGATGATTTGCAGTAAGAACGAGGATACAGATAAGTTGGATATACAACTTTTTAGTGAGCAAATGGACTTAAGTATTCAAAATATAAATATGCAACTTAAAGTCGTAGTTTGGTGTTTTAAAATAAGACGAAACTTAAAGGAAAGGGTACTCGATATCTTATTCTTCTTAGATGTATCGTGTACGACGAATTTTCGGCCTATGCTTCTCAATCGAATTATAACGTCATTTCTGTATCTGAGTGGTGATTGTCCCTGGTTTACCCATTGATATTGCTCAATACACGCTTATTATGACCTATAGCCTTTCTTACGGTGGACATTTTTATTTGTTGCATTATGTTGCGACCCTTCCTTTTGTTGAGTATATTTACATTTCAATTAGTGTTGGCGATGTAAGCATTGACGATTTCTATCTTCTTTAATGGCGAACTTTCAAACATTTTTCTGGACTGTTTTGAGTCACTGTTTCCCGAAATTAATATTTACTTTTCTTACTGCCTGTGTATTGGCAATTTTAAACTGGATTTACTGAGCCACTCGTCCCGCACTGATTCATATAACTTGCTTTGACTTAGTAAAATTAATTGATCAATCGGGGCACTTATGAAGTGTAAGGAGGTGGTTGACGGGGTGCATGGGTTTATTATAGGTTTTTATCCTTAAATAAAGAATCGAAGACGACACCAAATAGGAATTTGGGGTCGTCTTCGATTAGTCATCAGAAACGCGCTTACTTTGAGCATATGACTTTCCATCGCGTCAAGAATAAGCTATGTGGAGAGAATTTAGGAAACTACAAACTCGTGATCGACCTTTGCCACCTCACTTGATGCTGTCGTAATTAATAGACATTTTGCTTCTGTTGGGAGGGATCGCAGCGGCATCCCACGGGATTTGTTGGAATTTTATGCTGAGCATCGGTTGACGGATACTGAATTATCCTTTACTACTATCCCTGCTTAAGAGGTTGAAAACGTTTTGCTAAGAAATAAATCTAAAGCGATGGGAGCTAACTGTTTATGCCAAAAGCTTAGGATGTGGTGACCCACCATTTTAAATCAACTTACCAACTTTATTAATACCTGTTTGCTTGAGGTATTGTGTATTATGACGCCGGGGAAGAAAAGTGAAATATTTCGATATTTCACAACTATTAATCGAGATCATGCGAAGTGTAATATTTGTGAAAAAGTATATTCACGCGTTGGGCGTACTACTTCGGTCCAGGTCCAGGTCCAGACTTCTAAAATGATCATTCCTACGGAAACGCCACTGAAAGAGGTAAAAAAGCAATTATCTATTGAAGAATCTATAATGAAAAAGAAGCAGTAAGACGCTAAACATCCATTGTCGCAAAGAATTGAGTGCCGAATAGCCTTTAGACAATTTGCCCTTTAACTTCGTTGAAAACTTGGGTTTCCGAAGATTGGTGGCGCCCCAATATACCTTAAACGAACAATTTTTTTTACTGGGCATAGCCAAGAATTGTATGTTAAAGTGAGAAACAAAGTTAAATTACTCTTGGGTGATATGAAATCAAAGTATCAACTGTTACTCAGGATCAAGTACATTGCATGGTAAGGGATGAAGGCTCAAATATGAAGCCGGTTTCTAAGATATTAGTTGCACTGTTACAGACAAACCTAAAAAGTGCATTAAATTCACAAGAGTTTTTGGTAATCCTGATTCAGAAATGTACTAAGATTGTCGACCATTTTAATCATTTGATTATTGGTCTAAAGGTACTTAAAACTGAAGGATTCTTTGACTGTATATGGTATTAGCAACAATATTCCCAACTTATCATCCGGTGAATATAAAGCTAGAGATATTGTGCATCAATACTTAAACCATTTCAAGAAGCTACCCGTAGCTTAAGCAGTACGCATACTTTGATTTCATCCGCTATTCCGATTATTTACATGATCAAGAAAGACATTGAAGACGTAAATCTACCAATTGTAGGTGACGCTGTTGATAATATTATGAAAAACTTTTATTCAAGTGTTAAAAACTGAAATAAATAAGAAGTTAAGAATCTGGAAAATGACCCTATGTTTACAATTGCGACTTTTTGAACCTGCGATACAAGAACAAAGGCTTTATTGATATTGTGTTTAAGTGATAAAAGGCCGAAAAAACACGACATCCATTGATGATAATGAGCCTTCTACAAGTGCTGAATACCTTACTAAAAGCCTCACAACAAATCTGACGAGAATTCTGGATTCGAACGATGGTGAAGGTTCCGATGTGGAATGTGAACCAGAAGACACGATGCTGTGTAAAATCAAATCACAATTAAAAGCATATTCAAAAGAAAAATGAATCTCTCTTGAGGAAAATCCAGAGGACTGGTAGAACTCCAAATTCAAATTTGGCAAATTGACAGAACTTGCTCGTATGTACCTCAGCGCTCCTTCTGCCAGTGTACCAAGTCATCAATTATTTAGTGCAGTTGGTCTGATTAAAATCATACCTTGATATTTCTTTTCAAACACTCGCATTCGCATTCGAATTGGAAAACATGACATTCTTAACATCCTTAATTTAAACGGTACATCAGGGATATGCTGCTGGGAAGCTTATTTTTTTGAGGTGATACACGTTTGGTTCTTCGTCAAGAATATCTGTTGATAGTTATGATGCGCATGGAGACTACGTTGATTTATCGATACGACTAATATAAACAGCCAAAACAAATTTCCAGAAATGAAAATGAGTTATGATAGTGGTTAAATTCTGCTGAAATATAGAACCATCGAATAACGTACCATTTAACGAAACTGTCTGTCTTTCTTGACGCGTTAAATACAACTCTCAATTTGGTTATTCTGCAATGATGAGATTTAAAATATTTATCCGAAATAATAGCATTGTTGATAAGTGACCTCTGACACCTCTTGTAATAGTCTGACATAAACGTATTGCTCCCGTAAAGTCTGGTTTGAATTCAACCGACGAATAGCAAGTTCTAGTGGTTTCGAAAGAAGCTCCGTGGTAAGGCTTGTCGATACGAAGAGGGAGTCTAAACTGTATAGCGACCAGTACTATCCTGGTTGGTAGTTCCAATATAGCCTCCGCTTGTTCCTCTGCTTTAGAAAGAGCAGTAACGAGTGTTCTATATTTCTCGAATTGAATACGCGAGGAAATGTTGATGCTCCCAGCAGCATGTCTATAGTTTGAGGGTTATCAAACCCAAGATTTGCTGTCTTCAAGTAAGTGAAGTCAATAGCATTCATACGACGCGAGAGTCTTAATCATTAATCAATAGGAATCCAAAATAAACTTTGCTCGACTAATAAAATGACGCGAACCAATTGTTACTTGCCATAACGATCCAAAATTTGTACTAGGGTTGTAGGCGTTAAAACTCTAGGCTTATTGACGCAGGAAGGTTCCGAATATAAGGTAACTGCTATTCCATCTGGACCCTTATTAACTGTTGGGTCGCTTGACCGCTTACTATCGAAATGCAAAAGTGTGATGTTTACTGTGAGAAACGTTACAAGTGTGCTTGATTTGCACTCAAGTGCAATTAACACCTAAGTAATTTATGTAGACCTCAAGGATTTAATTTAAGAAAATTGAGCATTCATTCAATGCGTGAGATTCGCGGTAGAGCAAACATTAGTTGACCGAGTACTTGAACATTTAAAGCTTTAATGCAGCTATGCTTTCCTTATATTGCGAAAGAAATTCGATAATTGAAAAGAGGGTAAATCGAGAATATTCTCAGTGTAATTGCTAATAATCAATCTTCTATTTTCATATTTATCTACGAGAATTTTCCACGCTGTGTCATAATTAAGAACCACGACTGATAAACTCTTAATTAAATCAAACGGTTCATCTACTAAATAATGCTTCAAGTACTGAAACTTCTCTATGTTTGATAAGTAGCTTCGATGATTTAAATAAATCTGCAAAATCCACGCAATCTATAAGGTTTTTAAAAAATATTAAAATGCAACGATTTCAAGTGAACCGTTGTAGTTTAAATCACGTAAATTTTGTTCTCAAAATCAGAACGATTTGTCCGAAAATTACTGAGACATATGACTTGATAGGAGTAAATAAGTAAAAAGTCAAAAGTAAACAAGCGATGATCACTATATGCCCAAAACAAATGTAAACAAACTAAATTAGAGTAGTTTTGGATTCTTCCATCGCTTTTTTCATTGTCGTTGCACTCCACGCTTCTTGTTCCGTTTTTCTCTTATATTTACTCACCATCTAAAAAAATATCCAAAAAAAGTATAAAATGGTATCAAGGCAAAGCGGGTATGTGCTTAAGTACCCGCATTGCTCTGTCCACCTTATCCGAGAGCACGTCTTTTTTTAAAGCAATGGCAATATCAAAAATATAAAAATACAACACTAATTTTTTGGACTTCTTTTAGACTTCAATAGTCCCAAATTAGTAGGATATAATTAACAATATGATAAGTGAATTCGTTTTTGGCTAATAAAAAAACATAGCTTTAATTCTTTTAAGAAACCGACTATGTTTTTTTTAATTGCGTCTAATTACGTCTTACCGGTGCGTCGATGTACGTTTAGGACTGAGCGTAACTCGGGAGTGCTCATGTGACCACTACATAAGCCTACACGCTTTAGGGTATATGCTCGCTTTGGGGCAAAGTTTGAACAATTCCATCAATCCAAGATATGAAATACCCATGTTTAAATAAAAAATTACTTAGCTTCCTTTCAGATTTTTTAAATCTAATATCACGTGGAAATAATTTATTGAGCATAGGTTTTAAACATATTTTGCCGATGCAATTTTTTTCATCTGCTGCACTAATTACATACAAAAGGAATAATTTCTTACCTTTGGAGTTAGTTTCCAAGCAGACTTCAAAAAAGTAACTTCCATTGATCTTTTGTTTTGTCTGTGACCACATTGGACTAGATGAACAGGTAAGTCAACCCTTTCTAACATAGTGTGTTAGTCATTCTATTTTCTCATATAATTATTGATCTAATCTAATTAATTTTGTTAATTATATAATACATTATACCAGCAAGACTGATTTTACAAAAACTTAATTTAATTTTTCATTATTTTACACAAATTACACCTCGTATATGGGAATGTAAAAACTAGATACTTCACCTAATCCGCGTTATATAAATTTATAATTATAAATTATCATTTTGTTATAAATGAAATGGAGGATGAAGGATGCAAAATCATTGAATTTCAAAGAATATTATCGTTATTAATGGTTAAGTAATGTTCAAAACTAAAAGCAGAGATGATTTATTTTATTGGGAGTGTAATCAACTGTATACACAAATGGTTTATATATCCTAAGAAAGAGCAGCGAGCATAATCATGCTCCAAAACCAACTGATGCAATTATTCTGAAAAAGTAACAACAATGAAAAGGATCGCTGCATAAGTCACGAACAACCTGCTCAAATTATTCAAGCAGTTGCGTCGGAAACGAGTAATATATCACGTATGGAATTGCCTTCATATAAAGCTTTAAATAAAAGTTGTAAAAAGAACTCAAAGTAAAACCACCGGAGCTGCAAACATTAGACGCTTTACACATTCCAGATGAGTTAAAATACACAAATTCAGGAGAACTATTCTTGTTACGCGAGAGTAACAATGATAACAATAAACTATTATTATTTGTGTGTGAAAAAAATATAAAACTTAGCAAGGGTACCTTCTGGATAAAAGATGGAACGTTTAAAAACGCACAAAATATATTTTTACAGTTATATTCCATACATGCTCCGGCAAGAGGAGAAGAAAATTTAAGAATATACCTCTGGTTTATATATTGATGTCCCGAAAATGCGAAAATTTATATAATAGAGCATTTCAAGATTGATCTGGCATAGTTGCAGAGTTTAATGTACAATTGGCTTCACAATTTATATTGAGCGACTTCGAAAAAGCTGCAATAAATGTCTCTTCCGCCGAATTTCAAACAACTACCAGTAAGGGGTAGGTTTTTTCCACTTATACCAAAGTATTGAAAGGAAAATCCAGAGCTGTGGATTGTCTTTTAATGCGACAAATTGCGGTACTGGCTTTTCTACCTGGTGTGGAAATTCCGGAAGCATTTTGAGAATTACAAAATTTATTATCTCCTATTTCTGAAGGTGTCGTGAAAATTATGTGAATGGCCGATTAAGGCACGACAATCAAAGAGAAGTGAGAGTCCCACCACTTTTTCAGCCTCAGTTTTAGTCTGTATATGACAATGAAATAAATGGCATACGAAGAACTTAAAAGAAAGTAGTGGGTTGCCACAGAAGATGGCAAATACTGGTTGGAAAAAATCATCCAGGGATATTCTACATAATTAAATAGTTTAGATAAGAACAAGAGAACACTAACCACGCCCTAAACGTCAAGGATCAAAGATTGGCAACGATTGAAAATGATCGACATAATAGAACAAAGTTATAATTTTTGGGGGGAATAGCGTATAATTTAAGTATTTAGATTTTTATTGTAAAAATAAAATAATTGTTCAACCTTCATTGTTAAGTACTAGGTGACAGAGGGCAAAAAATCTGTCAGCTTTTTGTCTGTCTCTATTTCCATTTCTCTGTCGGTGTTTTGTTCATGTCGGCCTTTTACCGGAACTCTTTAACCGGTTTCAAGTTTAGAGACGATTACGCATAAGTATATTGGGTATTAGTGAGATCAGGTGACCAAACTGTGGACAAACAGTGATTGAGGAATAGGAATGTAGTAGCGATTATTTTTGGTGCGGAAGTATCCAAAAAAGTCACCAACACTTTGTTATTGTCGTACAGAGTAAACTGCACAGTTAAGAACCGATAAAGTGTATATTGTGAGCACAATGAAGAAGAAGTGGAAAACTTCTACCATCAAATAGAAGAAATAATAAAATTAACCAAAAATAACGAAATGACAATCATCATGGGTGACATGAATACTCAGATCGGCAAGGGAAGGGAAGGACCCGATCGCTGGTGAAGCAAGGTTTTGTAACAATCTTATCATTGCCAATACATTCTTTGATCTGTCCAAGAGAATACTATATATTTGATGATCTCCTGCCTACACCCAAAATAGAATAGCGCGAAATCAAGTATGCAAGGTGAACCTGCGAGATTGTGGAAATGGTGCAAGGATATAATTATAGATGCTCAAAAAAAAAACACTCGATATCAAAAGAAAGACCAGCTAGACAGACTTGGATGACAAATGGCATATTAAAGCGGAATGTCATAAAAAGAAATACGATGAACAGCACGACGGAAGATACGATATGTTTAACCTAAACAAAAAGCTTAAAACAATCACAGGTATAAGAAAAAATAGACCTCCGAATGGCCTCGAAAATACAGGTATCAGGTCAACTGCAGGATAAACGCTAAAAGTGGGGCCCCAATAACACATAGAGAAGAATATAGCATAAAGCACTAACAAAGCTGTAGAATTTAATATACGACACTGGAAACATACCTTCGGACTAACTACGGTTGACCTTCTTAAACGAGAAGTCTTGTGATTATCGCATGATAAACTTAATCTGGAACACGCTAAAAATCTGTCTCCGAGTAATTCATGGGCTAAAAAAAAGTTTACAATAAAATGCAAGACAATTAGGATTCAGAAATGGATTTGGAACATGGGAAGCGCTATTTAGCACACAAGTACTAGTACAAAAATACTTTCGATATGGTGCAGCATAATAAAATGCTATAAATGACAAAAGACACAGAAGCTGACGAAGAAGACATTAAAATAATAGCACACCTATATTGGTATCCAATAGCAAACATAAACTTGGGAGTTCAAGTCTCAGAGGAGCTGGAGATCCGTAGAAGTGTTAGGCAAGGCTGTATTCTGTCTGCATTGATCTTTTATTTATACGCAGAACAAAGTAAATTCTTAGACGATCTCAACGAGGGTATATCGTAAATAACATTTTTGCAAGCTCAAAGTCAGAACTTCAAAACCTCATGAATACAATAACATATCCCTGCGAGAAATATGGCCTAACTTTGAACACAAAGAAAACCAAATTTATGATAATAAACAAAAACGGCAACACGAATACGTTTAATAAAAACGAAACAAGCCTTTTGTACACATGACCTGAACTCCCCGTACTCCTCTGCGGAATTGAAGCTTCGACAATAACGCTTTCGGGATGTGGAGAAGTAGAGAAATTTTGAAGATCAGCTGGGTAGAATAATATTTGTAAACATTCAATGTTCTTTTTTTTTGGTTGCATCAAACGACGAAATGCCAATGCATTGAAAACTATAAGAGACATGATACTTTGTATTTATGATGACATAAGGTCTGCTGTACTTGGGAAAACAACAGTGCAATGGCGACGGTTCTTTAGTTTCAGAATAGGGTCTTAAGACTGCTTTCACACGAGCGTTTTTCTGTAGTCGCGACAAACGTAACGCCGATCGTCACCATAATCTGGTTCAGGCTCATAGAAGGGAGCTCCTTGGGAGAGAGTTTGTATGCATAGTTATATTATAGATACCACAGAGTTGACATTATTGCGCTTATTGTTGCACGCTGCAGACGTAGAATTAAAAAGCATAGGCAATATTGGGTATATCCAATACTTGGTAAACGATTATTAAAAGGACGTTTTAATAATATTTATTCAGAATTGAGATCCCACCCAAAAAAAATTGACCGAAGAATTTAATAGTTCCCAGTTTCGTACCATGGCTTTCACCACCTCTTCCCATAAATTACATTTTATTATACAGTCACTCCATTCCGGTAGTTGCATATGTTAGTTTTCGGTAAAATCACATATACCTTATATCTATCGTCTTCCACATTCAACAGGCACCGGTTAATACAAACGTAGTCGTTCGTTTATAGCGACAGAAAAACGGTAGTGTGAAAGGTTTCCATTGAAACTTATGTATTGTAATTTAGATACAGCGACAAAATTGTAGCAACTACAAATCGTTCGTGTGAAAGCTGCCTAAGAATAATGGCTGGACTTCTATCGGACCTTATCGAGAGCAAAACTGAGTATAATCCTTATTATAGTTCAATAAATAATGTATCTATGCGTAGAGTATAGCTAAAACTTGTGGTATCACCTGATATAACCAAGGTAGTAATGTCATTAGAGTTGCGTCATTAAATAGAAGCTTAATATAATAAAGCACAAAAATTAAAAAAGAATTTATCACTTTTCGTTCAAATCAAAAATAAATTTGGACGACATGTGAAGTGCTATCTAATCTCGAATATCAAGAATTTATTAAACCATATACTTTTAACCAACTTTAGACAATCATATTTTTGTAAACACTTTTCTGATATTACGATTATAGAATTTTGAAAACATGCTTATTAACGCATTTGTGGAACAATTTTGTTAATATGCCCGTCTAAGACGGGGTTTAGGTATGCATGAAGTCGAACTTTGTTTTGTAATAATTTTTATAGTTTAAATATTATAGACTTTTATTAAATAATTGCAATGGTGCACTGGTTTGTTCCACACAAAAATATGTAATTTATAAAGAAAATGTATTTGTTTTATATGTGTAGTTTAAAAAAAACCTTCTTGTTTGCGTTTATTTAATTAGAAAAAAGTACGAAATCAGAAAATACAGAAAAATATGCAATATCCAAATTATTGTTTATGCATCATTATATTTAATCCATGAGAAGTATCGCCTAGCTCTTGGTCCACAAAACTTTTGCTTTTGAAACTGGATGGCTCTCATTGTACGACTGTTCTAACAGTGAAAACTCTAAGACACCAACCATATGAGACTCATTACACAACTTCAACATTTTTTAGGTTCCGTAAGAACCAAGCTGAATTCATTGATATAGCTTCCCTAACGAGGAATGACTGACACTGAATCCTAGTTTACTTTTTTCGTTTATATGTAACTTATTCTCATTTTCTAACTTTTTTATTTCTTGTTCAATATCACTTTTTCGAGGTCTTTGGCATTCTTCAGATTTAATTTGAGAGGTTTTATTAGCCAGAAATTCATCGCAAGTACTGCGTGTATCACTTCTTAGATATTCGAATCCTATATTAAAGTGATTTACGAATATAGAAAGAAATTTTATTATAAGAACTTAGTGTTACAATATTTACAATAACTCAAATAAAATACTACATAATATAAACATACTAGAATAAACAGTAAAACTAAAAATAAATGGTACCCATGTAGATGCAGGACACACTTAAGCTTACTGGCTTGTGTTGTGGCCCCGCACCTTAAACACTTTATTTTCCGAAACATTTTCTTTGTATAGAAACTTAAAAAAATAAACATAATATCTTCAAATTGACTTAAAAGAATGTGAATGACCATACCTGTCCAACTTACATCAATTGTCCTTAAATGTAAATTTTTGTGCGTCTATGTTATTTTTAATGTAAGCCCTTGCCTTCTTGGCAAATAATTTAACTTTCGTTATCCCTCTTAGGTTTTTTGGAATTTCATTATAGAGTTTCCTGCCCATGTATGTTATACATTTTTTAGATTGAGTGAAAGTTGTCTTTGGGAGATATAGTTTAGATCTACGTCTGGTAGCATAACTGTGATCATTTCTTGAATGAAACTCCTCTGTTTTGTGTATACATATCACCGCCTGATGTATATATAAACCTCTAACATCCAATATACCCGGATCATTCTATAGTACTTTCATAGAGTAACGCCTTGGATTATTAAGTATCGTTTTTAAAACAAAATTTTGTGTGGTTTGTAAAACATTAATTAAGTTACTATATGCTGCCCCCAACATATTATTCCATAAGTAAGCAGCGATTCTGTTAGCGCCGTAATATGTTTATTAAGGAGGCTCTTGAGATGATTGATCTTAACATTCTATATTTACTTATACCGTATCTGATTTTTTTTGTTTATATCTAGAATATAATCTTGCCAATTTAATTTATTATCTTGATACTTTGATAACTACAGTGTGAATTTGAGCATTGATAGTCATGAATTTTTATTGATTTCATATGGTGACTTTAAAAGCGATGAAGTTAGTTCTGATTTAGCCACTCTTTCATTATACGCAGTGATTCTTCTTTTCAAAACAATTTAGCCAATTCTCACCTTTAACAAGAAGAGCAGTGACGTCTGCATAACAAAAAACTTGTGCGATGCATTCTAAATCTGCTAGGTCGTTAATATATATTAGAAACAATAAGGGGCCAAGCACCGTGCCTTGGGTCGTGCTAATAATGGAACCTGTTTTTACATACTGGGCTCGATTATACAAGTAGTTTTGTAATAATACCCCGAATACCTACCGCGTCGAGTTTGTCAAATAATATACTATGCGATACGGTGTCAAATGCTTTGGCAAGATCGAGAAAAACTGACAAATATTTTCTTTCTTATTTATTGTTTTCATAACAGTGCTTGTCAATTTAGCCAACGCCTCTTCAGTTGACAGCCCCTTTCGAAACCCATGTTGGTTTTTGCTTAAAATATTATTAGTTTATAAAAAAATTGCAATTCTATCTTTCAAACACTTTTCTAGTACTTTTGCAATATTACTAATCAAAGCTATTGGTCGGTAATTTGACATGGTATTGCCCTTTTTATATATTGGGATGATTGCAGATTCTTTAAACTCAGTTGGATATTTGCCAGTTGATATTATTTGATTGAAAATATATTCGAGTGGCTGCATTATATGAATATGAATGATTTTTAGAGTTATTGAACTTATACCGTCTTTTCCAGGGACACCTATAGGTTTTAAATTACTAATATGCAGTATACGTTCGTTTTGAGTGATTGGTTCTAAAAACATATTCGAACATATTATACATTTATTTCATATTCAATTCTTCTGGTAAATAAATTTTTGAGCTATCATATAAGCTGTAATGACTTTTTCTTCCACGAAATGACCTTATATGATCAATGACCTTACATTTAAGTGTTAAACTCAGTTTTTTTGGACGGGTGCTATGTTTACCTCGCATGTCGGTTGGGGCTTTATCTGTTGTAAGTAACGATTTCTTTATTACATATTCTTTGCCTCGTGTAAAGAAATAAATGCAGACGCACATACTGGCACATTAAACTGCTGAATTCTGTCCACAAGCCTCACCCTGTAAGCGTAATTTTCTGTATGTAACTTAGCTTCAGACTCTTCTTTTCTAGGTCGTCTTATTTGAATTTCCAAAACACTTATTAGACGCCATAAATTAAGGATCACTTGATTTTCAAAAATTTTGTATTTTATTATAATTTGATTATTATGACATGATTGTAGATAAAATCTTATATATTGCACGTGGGATATGTCCATTTTAGCACTTGTCTGATTACATAACACGTGCTATAATAAGATGCATGTATTTGTATTTTAGATTTACAAAAGTTCAACTAAATCTCCTCATTCCTTAATATAATGAAGACTGGCTATTGTGTATATTATATATAATCAGATTTTAAATATTCTATTACTATGTATAAACCCATGGTAGACATTTACAACAGTTATATTAAAATTAAAAGTTCCGGTGACAATTGTCACTATTCACGTAGAATAAAAATGCAAGGAAAATTTAATAAGTAATAAAAATACCGCGTAAGCTGTTCGATTTTAGGCCTTTTTAAAATTATTTAATTTGCTTAGTTTCTGTTTGTTAAATGAAGTTATTTAAAGGAAGAATACTTCAAACTAAAGATATACGCGTATATATAATTTACATTTGTACATGAATAACAAATTTCCTACATAGGTTGTGTTTACAAGTTGGTAATCTCTTCAAAGCTTGTTTTCAGCCTACACTGAAGGATATAAAACTTTTTACTTTTAATAACAAACGTGATATTTGCATTGGCTGTACCTTCGCCGAGAAATTTTATAAGTAATTTGATATTAGAACCACTTAAAATTATTTTTAGTGTATTGTTTCAAAATGTATTCCATAATTTAATCTTATTTATGCATGTTCAGGTAATCGAAAATCATTCGCAATAATAAAGGATTAGGGATTAGACAAGGATAAAGGATTATATTAACAGTTTGCAGAATTAATCTAAAATACTTAAAGGCTAAATATCAAGGGCTAAATCAGAAATGAGATATTTTCTTTATTATAGTTTGCAGTTATCACAAAATTTGAATTTATTGAAAGTGCGTAAATCGTCTGTTTCAGTTTTGTCGCAAAGCCGGATAAGTTACTTTTGAAAGGTAGCACAGAAATACAACTTTGCTTCAATGCGGTTACGTTTATTGAGCGGACGAAAAGTTATAGCTTAGGGCGGCAAAATGTTAAATCCTTCTCTGTCTTCTATTTGCATAATCAACATTATTATAAAGATTGGTCCTCGAGAGACTATCCTGGATATATTTTACACAATTTTGGAATTTGCTTGGCATTTTTAAACAATGAAGCAGCTATCTGCGAAGCGGAATAAGGTTTCCTCATAATATGATTTTATTCTATTAGCATTTTAATTAGGCTCTAGTATCAAAAACCATTCTGCTTTCCTAAATAACTTTAATATTTTATGTAAAACGTCTGGTTATTGTAAAACATGTGAGTTTATTGCAGGGAGGATATCCTGAAAATTACCTATGATTGAAAAAGCAGCGAGTAAAATTATTTTAAAATATTACATTACATTACAAAAATATATTTATGTATTTTATATAAATATTTTATTATTTCATTTGGTTGATCAAAAATAAATAAATAATTATGTGCTCGTATATGTCAAGTTGTATATCCACTTTATTGATCAAAGCCACTCGTCGAACGACGAATTGTGTAGGGCAACAGTTGGTTTTTCTATACATTCTGACATTTAAGTGTGCGCAAAAATTTTCCAAGCGATATCATACTTCAAATGGATTTATAATGACGATTCTGCAGAATTTGTTGTTTCTTTTTAACTCACTTTTAATTGATCTCATTTTGAGTTTTTCAGTTCTCATCAATAAAAGTAGAGTGTAGGTTGTAATATGAATGTAAAAGAAAGATTTGTAATCCATTATATTACATAAGAATTTATTCTAGTTTCAAATTTTATAATCGAATTCATTGAAATAATAATGTATTTTGGCTCGGCATAATTTTTCTGTAGTAAGTTGACAAGGAACAATTTGCCCTACAAAGGGGCTGGTTATTTTTCAGTTGGGGCAAGTTGTTCTGCTGTCAACTCCAGCCATTAATAATGTAATATTAGTTCGAAAGGTATAAAATAAATAAGGCATACGTAACCAAATATTTGTGACATTTATAAAAATACAAAATTTTAATGTTTTTGGCAATTTTTTTTTATTTAACAATTTAATTTGCACCAGTTACTTTACAACTAAACATTATATGTACATTTCTTTTTCCTTTAACCTTCACTTTTTTTCCAGTGGCTGATTGGATTCTGGAACGTTCCACCAAATCTGGCCCGATAACGGATACGTTTGCTTCGGCATCGATTGTAAACTTGATTGCTCTTCTTCCAATATGTCCATCGATAAGTTGACTGTTATCTTGATGCTGCAGTCTAGCGATTGTGAGGCACTTCCCATCACCCACCAACGTAAGCCCCTGTTTGTTGGCGGGAATTAGTTTTCCCGTTTTTGCCCGTTTTCGTGGCGCTCTTTATTTTCATGACATTTGCCTTGTATGTGCCCCAACTTTTCGCACTGGTAGCACTTTACCCCCTTCTTTGATTGATCCCTTTTGCTATCTTCTAAGCGCCTTACGGTCCCTTCTTCTCCCAACTGCACTTCACGAATTATCGACGACGAATGAAGGGAGGTACGTCCCAGAATCTGCTGAGGTTCTGGCTTCCTATAAACAAAGACTTATATGAATCTTCCAGATCCAAGGTGAAATTTCGAATCGCGATTACTTCCACTGCATCTTGCGATAGGTTATCGTAAGCCAATCTGGATACTCTTTTTATGTTAGTCGTAAATTTTTTGATTCTTTCTTTCGTCTTCGCTTCCTGCTGTTTAATCTTGCCCTGTGTACTGGAGTCATATGAGCATCTCCAAACCGCACGTCCATAGCATTGACTAGACTTGTATAGTCTAGAGACCATTTGCGGATTTACGTGTAACTTTTTAAGTCTTTGCCGGTTGCCTTTTTCTATACGATTTTTTTCAATTTCATTCTTTTATTTTATTATTGCTGTTTTCTTTTGTTGCCTTTTCTTCAGATAAAGCGTTCTTTTCAGTCGTATCTGTAAGTATTGCTGATTTTCTTATTCGTCGTTTGTGGTAAGGGTCTCATAGCTTCAGGAGAAAGATGTGGCTTGAATGACAAAATTATTTGGAAAATTAGCAATGCTCGAGGGTCGTGGTTGAGGTTCGTTGGTCGTTGATCCTGTTGTTGCTAGACGTAGCTCACTTACTGGGATGGCTTACAAATTATGATTCACATGATACTCTTTAGGGTCTGTGTACAATGTGTCTGGAAAGACAACGTTATAACAGAATTGGCCTTTGCTTTTTTAACGATATCATTGTTAACATGTGATTAATGGTCATCAAGCAATAACAATACTGGGTCCACAGGAGTAGGCTTTGTGTGATTTATAATATGGTCCATAAAGATGATGAATTCTTTAGCTGTCATCCATTTTGAGCTACTTGCAGTTCCAGCACTTTCTGGAGGACTATCACGAAGGAATAGGTTTTTATAAGGTGAGGAAAAATAAACATAGACAGTATAGTATTTCCCACTGCATTCGCTGCTAATTCTATGGTCTCTAAGGCTCCTCGCTCGGTATACACTATAGCAAGAGACCAAAGTAAATTGATGCACATTTTAACAGATATTGAGCCAGTATCTTCTCCTGGTGGTGGTTGAACACCTGTCTAGAATAGTAGCTCATAGTTGGTGTTATTCTGGCCTTCAACTTTTCAATATAGCGAAATAATGTCTATAATAACAGCATCAGCTGCCCACTGCAAATGGGTAATCGAAACCTTGGCCCGTTTATAGTCTCATCCTAAAACAAAATTGTAATTTTATTATTTAGGGAAAGAGAGGACAAGATGGAAGATTTAACTTTGGGTTGTAAAAATTAAAAAAATGCGTAGCTTAAATATTTTATTTTAATCAGCCTGGAGAGATAATCAAAAAATTAAAACAAACTTCTAATTAATAATAATTAATATTTCAGAAAAAAATTACTTACGATTCGTAAAGTAAGACCTTGAGATATAGTTTATGCCGACAAAATCGAATGTATAGGATACGCTTAAGTTTTGCAATTAATACATAAGAAACAATCATTTTCTGAATCAGTACATAACTCATGTGAGTGTTTCTTCGTATTTTTCTCCACAAAATAGACAAAACACATTTCCTTGTGAATGCTACTTCGCATTTTGATTCTTATTATTGTCTTCAGCGGTGTTCTTTGATCTTTTCTGCTTTCCCTTCTCTTGCCTTTTTTTTGTTGCTGTCTTGTTTAAAATTTAATTTTGGTTCCTTTTCGGTAACGTAGTTTATTTAGAGAGTTATAACCTTTTTAATAACTTCATCTCTCAAGCAGAGCGGCTTGTTCACAGACTTCCAGCACTGCAACATTGTCACTATTTGTGATTTCAGCTGTATCTGTATTGACATTTTCAGTGACTGGTGCGTTTTTATAAACAAAGGTCGGAGCAAAATCAGTGAACAAATTTCGGTTAAAGCTCCTGGAGACATTTTGCACTTTTTTCATAAGTATCGCAAACTAGTCTGGCAATGTCAAACTTGGTCACTCTTCTTCCAGGATTTTTCGGAAGTTGTCAATAGTTCGTTCGAAAGTTACTTTAAATGAATGATAGACTGATACGTCTTATTGTTGCAGCTTATGGCTTGTGTGTGTGTGGAGGAATGCCAACCACGAGGACTTGATTTTCTCGTGATAAGTTTAAACCTTGCAGATTCTGATGGGTGCTGTGGTTGTCTAAAATCAGTAATACTGGTCAGTCTGCAGTTGGTGTTGTTTTCTGGATATATTTGCAACCAATCGTTAAATATATTGCCTTTGGGAGATCCACCCAAAAGGCGTTCATTCATTCTCTTTCATTGTTCAAATATGTAAAATGCAAGCATAGATGACAGTAGTAATTAACCCCTTTTCTGCTGTAAAAACAACTAGAACTTACATTTTGCGTTTTTTTAATCGAGAAGCACGATTGTAATAAGTTCGTTCCACCTGAGTGCGATTGAAAGCAGAGCAGCGAGCTAAAGCTGTTAGTTGGGCGTGTCTTCGTAAAGGCGTCAATCCATGTTGGAATGGAAGTAGAATTCGTTAACCCATAAAATGGCACGTCACGTTCAATAGCACAAGATCACAAATTTTCCGCCCAAGTTCTTTCGAAAAAACTGGCTGAAATCTGCCTAGTTTTTTAGAATAGTCGCCTTTTTAAATGTGTCGATGTAAAGTGTCGATCAGAATCCAATACTTTTCTGATGCAAAGGTTTTTGCTTTATTCATCGCCTTCTGCGTCACTTCCTCCGTCCACGATCCTCTTTGTTTTTATTTTATATTTATAGACCATTTAGTAAGAAAAAAACAATATAAGAAAGTAATAAAAATTAAAGAGTTTTTTATTACCATGCAGGTCAACACATCTATAACTTAATAATTATTTTGTGTTGGTATAATTACCTATTCATTCACTCAATTAGTAGCAGATACTTATTGATAAAACAAAACATTCGTATTTCTTAACAACAAAAATCTGATGTTTTTTTTTAAATATTATCAGGCAACTTAACAAACCGTTTGCACGCTTCACTGACTGACACGAACCAATTTCCCTATGTGGCACAACTGGCCCCCCGTCAGAAGAATTTTGAACCCCAGTCAATTGATTGAAATAGACCAAAAACTTTACGAATTAAGAAATTTACTGATGTGATGATTTCTTTTCTTCGCGGAGCTGTTTAGAACGGAACAACGTACCACCCCGGCCTCCCCTATAGCAATATATAATATACTTATTAATATGATATATACAAACATAAGAGTAGCTAGGAGATACTTATTTAAATGTAACACGTTTATGGCATGACATGAACAATGCAGACCCTTTAGAGTCCGATCATTAGTCGACAAACACATAACAGGATAGCCAACGAGATTTTCGCACGCTACTTTTAGTTTCTTAACTTGTTTTCACCTGTTTCACCTGTTTTCGATTTTATAAGAAATCATAAGAATGAGAGAAATACTGCTCATATGCCATAGAAATATGGATACATTATCCACACAATTAGAATAACTTGTAGAAAATTAGCAATTCCACTGTTTATACGCATTAATAAACCCACTATAAATGCTGAAATATTTATTTACTTAATATTCCCAACTTAACTAACATAATTTATAAATACAAACTATTATAATTGTAAGCTAAATTTTACGCAAATTTTGTAGAATTACAAAGAGGAACTTTAGAATGCCCATTTGAGAGGAACTAAAAATGGAAGAGCTAGCGGTGTAGAGTTTATTGTAAACAGAAGATTGAAGCAACTTCTAATCAAATGTGACAGTTCTTCGGACCGGGTCGCTAAATTGGAAACAAAATTGTCCAAACTGTATAGGTTTCGGATTCATAATCATCATGATAGGCGACTTTAACGCCCAAGTATGAGCTAAGCAACAAGGAGACCAAATGGTGGGAAAATTTGGTTTCGGCATTAGGAAAAGTCGAGGCGATAGGTAAAAGCTGAGAAATTGGCGATAGGGAATCCTATAATCCAAAAGAGAACAGAATTGAAATAGACGAGGCGAAGCCCTGGTGCCCAGCTATGAAAAGGATTTCTTTCTTGCAAATAGAAAAGAGTCATTGTAAGACTGTATCGTGCTTAATGCTGGCAGTAACCAGCGGTTGGCCAGGCGTGGAATGAGTTTCAACTTGAAAATGGAAAATATTATCTTCCAAATAATTCATCGAACTAAAAAGTCTTAAGGCAAACCAAGACCTGGACTTTAGGAATATATTCTCTATTCTTGAGTTCTTTATTTCCAACTACACAAGAGATAGTAACGGAAGTAGGAAGTATACGTCCTAGAAAGAAACAGCTGTATCACGACACCAGTTCGAACATTAACATTCGGGTAGGTAGGCTGATGTATTGAAGATTGCAGGAAGTGTAGTTTATTCGGTAAGACTGTATGCATGTTGTAGTAGGTAATATACCATAACCATAACTTTAGTCTTTGTTGAATATAGGTTACTTTAAAAAATCAGTTTTCAATTGGCATCGGCTAACATCGAACTCAAAATATTTGCTGTGACGTCCTCAATTAAATCTCATGACGAAAATAATTATATATCGATGACAAACAATTGGAAATTGTTTCGTTTTACATGTATTTGGGCCAACTTAGCACAATGGATTGCGACATATCTCCGGAAATAGCTAGATGAGGGAAATTTGCATGGAGCACACTCGGTCGTCTTGGTGGGATATTTAAGCCCAAGATGTCTCTATGCCTAAAGATATTTGATCAATATGTTTTACCAATATTGACATAAGCCTGCAACAGATGGACTCTCAAGACTAAATACATCCAAAAACTACAAATAACGCAAAAAAGTATCGAAAGGTATCTCTTATTACGTGATAGATAACATTGCGGCTAGTTCAGGATCAGTGTCAAAGAAATTGGGAGCATAGAGATAAGATTCATCCCCAATATATGGGAGTGGCCTGGACAAGAGAGGCATCATAAAAACCATCATCGCTAGGAAATCTCAAAGTCAAACCTAAAATTTGATATATATTCAATTTTTTATCTACACCATAAAATAACTTAGAGAAGAATTGCCAGCCCCTACTGTAATACAAAGTGACAAGAACATACAATCTTATTATATTTGTTATTTACAAAATTGTACGTTTTATACTATATATTTGCCAGACAAATAAGTAATATATGGTTATCATTTTTTTATCGAAAAGACAATTTGCGTGGCTCCACAATATTTTTGGGGCAAGCACGAAAAAGCAATTCTACAAAATTAACACTAGGGAATGCTATATTACATTTTTACTTAAATTTTACAATTTATTTTTATAAAATTACTTAATAACATAGTGGAAATTAAAGTCTTAGTTGTTCTTCTTAGTAAGTTAATTATGATTATTTTAATATACGTAAATATATAATAATGCTGTATTTGAATTAATAAATTGATTTTTGAATAGCATACGTTTACAGAAGTAGTTTTTAAATATATTTACACATAAGTTATAAATAAACAACTTTATTTTTAAATTTGCTGTAAGTATAAAGCTTTAAATCTCTCTTAAATACTGTAATAATATCCACGAATGCTTATGCGGATCACCGTACATTAATAATCTGTGAACTCAGATTTGTGTAGGACAACCAGTTTGATGTAAGTAAATGTCAACAGTAATTAAACTGATCCCGAAATTGAGCCGCTAGTATTACAGGTATCTCAAACTATATATAGGAAACTGCCGTGCATGCCTTAAAAACATTGAACAGGAACTTTTGTTAATTCAACAACTTTGTGTAAACGAAGCGCGTTTTAATAATTGTATGCATATGTATTTGATTAAACGACTATCTCAGAATTGAGAACGAATTGAAAATATAAATTAGAAATGTAAAAAAGTGGCGTGATTGATTTTTCAAATAACAAATTTTCTCAACTTTTTGTTAAGGTGTTATATGAGAGATGTAAAATTTAACTGTTCATAACGTAATAAAATAATAATAACTACAATTATCTGTAACTAAAACATATCTTGGATATCTGTAATTTTCATCTACGTTGTTAAAATGTGGAATAATCAAACATCAAAATTAGAGAGTTCATGGATGGAATACCTGGAAGGTAAATGTTATTGATGTTTCTGGTTGGAACTATTGCACAACAAATTTCTAGATATGATTGATGCTTATAAAATGTTATTTTACTGATGAATTTAAAGTTAGAATTTACCTATAATATCTCTTTCGCTCCGACTAGAATTTTGATGAAAAGATCATGAACTTCTATATACACAAACTTACTTGTCTCTGGAAAATATATATATTTTTATCGTACGCACTACTGAAATTTTACTGCCCCTATAGCATAAAATGAGCAATTATAGTCCCATTCTTTAAAAAATCCATAAATTTAAAGAGCACATTAAACATCTTAAGAGAATATTTTTGTATTTATTACTCAAAAATATGTTCGCATTAATATGAAAAATGGAAGAATAATTTATTCATGCATAAAATATATTTACTCAAATATCTTTTGTTTCGTAAACGTACCGCATTAATTTATAAATCAATATATTATCATTATAAATTCATGGCTTCTGTCTTTCGATGCGGTAAGCTTTAAAATTTGTCATCCTTTGCCATTTTGGAGAGTTTTAATTTTTAATTCATGACAGTTGAATTATTAAAAAGTAGCTATCATTTTCGTTACCCTACAACGAAAGATTTAATTTAGCGACTACCGTCAACAGCTTAATGTTGGCTATATAAGTCTTGCTATTACTTTTAAAGATTTTTTCTTCTAATACCATTTTATTTAAAATAGTTTTCTTTTCAGATAAGCACAAATCGATAATATGGATACAGAGAAAATGAAATGAAAATGAATAGAGAGGACGTTCACTTCAGAGATCGCCTCCTTATGCTGGCGGAATGTTCGAATCCTCACAAACCATTCAACGTAAAAAGAAAATCCGCACCACCGCCAAAACCGATGTTAAAAAGTATGCCCAAGTTAAGTGTTCAGGACTTTGTAAGAATGGACCCTGGATATACTCCTGATATTGAACACTTAGTTTTTCCATCAAAAAAACGAAACCCCCAGCAGGTAGCCCCGGCGCCTGTTAAGACCCGCTCTAGACTGGTAGAAATGTTTGCTTTAAGTAGACATCTGCAGCAGAAATCTGCTGACAGAGAAAATAAAACAAGAACTTCTTCCGCAACAGTGAACGTAAGTTCAATGCAGTTTTTAATTAGTTATAGAATATTATAATCGCATGATAATTAGATAAGGTGTGTTCTCGTCATTTGAAATAAATAATATTTCATAATTTATCATCAATGTAACAAGCATTAAATGCCGGTCTAGTAGTATAAACACTCACAATGGGATTACCTATCGTCTTTTATGTAACAAAAGCTACGAAGTTATTCTGAAATCATTTTTATTTATTTACGATTCACATTTATTTGTCTTTAAATACTTAGACGAACGATTATTTTTAAGCTACTTCCACCTTAAGATGTAGGTATTAATCCTCTTTCCTTTCCTGCTTTGCGGTTCTCAAAACCTTTATTGATATAAAATCGTTTTGATGTTTCACGCACCGTGAAATATTCGACCTTACGATATAATTGACCTTGGCAGAGCTTTTTTGAACTTTATTATATATTTTTATATGAGAAATAAAAAATATATTTATTGTGAATTTAATTGAATCATATGCAGTAATTGTTAGTAAACATTTCAAAGGTAGTTATTTTTATTGTTTTACATTCAATAGAGATAAATTTTGCGGCATATACAATCGATGAAATATGGATTTTGGCATTACGCATACAGTTGATTGAACAATTCAGCCACAGATATAATATGCAATCACAAGGATTATTTTCCAATCGACTATTACAATGGAATTCGGGGGTGAATTCTTTTAAGCAATAGGGGTGGTCTTAT
>JAUIMW010000034.1:0-33647 GCA_033557785.1 Enochrus cinctus | reverse complement strand
ATAGTCACAGGGCAGTATTTTGTTACAAAAGTAAATACCTTTACAAAAATAATTTAATGGGAGATAGTAGCGACCGTTCTTTAAAGAAAAATACAATGAAGTTAAAAAGCAGCTGGTCGTCATACGCAAATGTAGTAATTTTTTTTAAATGCGCTTAGTCAAGATCGTAATAAATGTAACCAAATGTAAAACAGATGGTATTTTTTTAATGAATGAACAGAATTTCATTTACTGATCATATTTTTTTAATAGTTTTTTCTGGCCTTTTTGTTAATGTGGGACCATTGTATAGTCATTATTTTTTGTCCAAAATTATTAATTCTATGCGTAGGCGGAGTGTACGATAGGATTTCTTTTAAAATTCATGTACATAATCTGAATCTGCATCATCGAAATACAATGACAATACTATATCATAAAACTACTTTACTTAAAAGATCATATTCTTATTGTATATTTTCCCTGTAGATTATTTTTTAATTCTATTTATATATTTATTATTTAGTACGAAGAAAATTGTTAATTATGCAAGCTGGCGATCAATATAATATTGTCTAACTCTGTGGATTAGAGGGGTGGTTGTCAGTTGAGGTTGCATTCATTCATGCGTTGGACTTTTTGTATTCTGTGGATTGTTGGGAGTAAATCTATTATACAATTTTCTATTATATTTTGGTTAGGTGGTGATGATTAATATATAAATAATATCATGAATCATTTTTTCATACATTCACATATATATTTAAATACGCCAAAAGGTTGATGTCAATTATGCCAATTTTCATTCGATTTTAAATTTATTGCAGAATTACTAGTTCAAATTAACGTACCCAATTTGGTCTTAATTTAGAAGTTTAAAAATTTTCCTAAAAGTATGTAAAAACTGCGGCAGGTTGTACTGCATCACTAAGTTTTATATAAAACAAAACAGAATTAAAAAAAAAATTCATAAGTGTGTCTTACGTATTAAGTATAAAATAGTGTCTATTGTACATATATTAATCCTCCACATTGACAAAAATAACGTTATCAGCACTGTTACCACCAATTAAGTAAATATCATATTGATATATTAATATTATTAGCAATTCATCTACAGTTTTGTAATTATGAAAGAAAATAAATGCTAACCTTTTTTTTAAAGTGATATCTTGAATGAAAAGCAACAACAGTCACTACTTCGGGTTTTTGGGCGACCAAGACAAAGTGGGTGAATTTGGACTTGTAAAAGATTAGCGCCAGATAATGAGTTCTCGGATTCATCAACAGAAGAGAAAGAATTGAATTATCAAACAAGTAGTCCAGTACTGCAATGATGGCTGGTTTTAACAATTAAATCAGAAGATCAAGAAACCAAGTTTCAGTCCTGTTACCGTTAACCAGATAAAATAATTTCTTGGATTTTATCTACTACAGGGACAAATATCCACATCAAATATTTTTTTCAAAAGATATTTTTTACTTATTACCACCCACCCATATTAGCTGCAATATATTCGGAAGGCAGTTCAGGCATACTACTCATAAATTTTACACTATATATAAAACTTTTTATATTGTGTAGACAACGTCTAATTGAACAAGAGATGTCATCAACAACTAAATTGTAGGCATAAACAACTCGGGGGAACATGGGATTTGAATAGAACATACAAAAGGTGAAAAGAAAAAAAAAACAAGATAATTAGAATTTAAATTTTTATTATAAATTCATCAGTTTATAGCTTAACTAACATAAAAGTGCCCATCCCCTGTGAAAGTATTTTTAATTTATTTACGGTAAAGCAACATTGCTCTTTACAGCATCCTACTATAATTAAATACTCTAAAATCTGTCGTACTAACAATTAAATATATTTTATTATAATACGTTACTATTTTTTCACTTTTTTAATTTATTTATATCAACCGTAGATTTCTGCCATTGAGCATGTTGCAATGTCAAATATTTTAATACTTGATTGTTTTTAGCATCTAATTTGCAAAAATTCAAATTGGTCTTTTTGTTTTTTAAACATTAATTTTTAAAACTAAAAAAATTCCTACAAGAAAGGAATAAACGAATAAGTTCCGTTTTTAATAAATATACAATATTGATATAAACTGTTACGATAAAAATAATAAAATTTAATACAACGCTAAAAGAACTAGTGGAGACGGAACTTTTCGTGAGCTCCTTTCGCAATTAGCAACATGTTGAATACAGAATTTTTATTTATGAAAATGCCGATGTGATTTTCTAAGTACACTCATGAACAGATTTTTTATGATTTGTATGAAAAATGGATTTTATTTATAAAATGGGAACCTAGTCTGCGTTCAAATTTGTCAAAAGCAATAATTAGGAAATGTTAGCATAGTTTCAGAGACGATGGACTAGATTAAAATATTATTCGAAATAAAAAATAATAATGTGGCATTGAAAATGTAATATCTTTACTTTTTCAAATATCTAAGCTACTTAACTCTTGGGACTTTTCGAAACATTTAATAAATTCACCATAATTTTCTTTTATGTAGAGGTAGTGTGTGTGTCTTTTATTGCAAATTTGTATATAACATTTAGCTAGAACAATCCGAGAATCCAGAAAAAACATTTAGATAAGTGCTCTTTAGATGGAAACTTTTTAAAAACATATAGCATTTTAATAGTACGGCCACTTTAAATGTGATCTTAATTTATATATTTTCTACATTTATACACATTATAAACGTCTAATTATATACAAACTACGTTGTTCTTAGTTTACATGTATCTTTATACAAATTTTAAATTCACATTAAGTTTTTCTTTTAATTTAGTAGATCTAATTTAACAATATACAATAGGTTTGTAATCGATTTAATGGGGGGAATATTTGTAAAAAATTTAAACCTACCGGTGTTTTCATGAAGTTTTCTTTGTGAATTATCTGTGCTTTTGACACATTAGCTTTTCAAAGAGATAGCGAGAAATATACATTTAATATTTATACAAACAACTACTTTCACATAATCACTTTAATAAAGTCTTTTCTTGTTTGCAGTAAAAATTTTTCAATACCACATTTAAAAAACATATATCTACTTTACACTAAAATAATTAAAATAATTTTAAGAATGTCTTAATGACTTAAGAAAACAAAATGTTAATTTTTGCTTGGATGGTAATTAATAGTTAACATATGACAAATATAAACGCAGCAAAACTTAAATTAATTGGTATACGACACTTCTAAATGTTTTTAAAATTAACGTCATTCACACCCAGTTTCACAATCACACAATTTACACAGCCATACTGTATATACAGGTATAGTTCAATTTTGAAGCACTGAGTCTATAATTTTCGCTTATTATATGTATGTTTTGTGGAAAACTAGTTGCTTTCCATAATGTCGATGCACTTAAATGGTCCACACAAATAGATCATAAACTCCGTATTCAGAATGCGGAAGTATAATGAAAATTAAGTATGTATAACGTATAAAATAATAGACTAGATTTTACCTCGTTAATTACATTATACCATTTGAAATAAAAATATAATTATTTAGAAAATTACAAACATACTTTTATTTTAGCAATTTTTTTTAGCTTTGAGCTGGTAGTTTTAATTTATTTATTCTAATTCATCTGCAAATCTAAACTAGCCAGACATATATTTTAGTTTCCTTTTAATATGTAAACATTTATAAAGATTTAATATTATATTTCAAGAAACATAAAAATAGTCAATTTATTAAAGTAAAATTATCTAAGGCCTTGAAAATATTTCAAGAAATAAGATTAAATAAATATAGTTCACAAAATTGAACCATACTAAAATTTTGCTTTGTGTGAACCACAAGTTCAGTTATTTATAATTCTAACAATAAATGGTGTTTAACAATGTATTTTTATCAATATGACTTTACAAATAAAATTCGGCAGGTAATTTTAAAACCTAGTATGGCGATTATAGAAATATATTTTTAGATATTCAAAAGTGCTTTCTAAAAAATATTAATAACTTAGTTCTACACAGGAACGATATAAAAAAGCACTGAGTAAAATTTGAATTTATTATAAAAATAATAAAAATAAAACCAATTGTAATTACCTTTGTTTTCAGCATCTTCTTTAAATATAATTCATTTAATAAAATACTATACCTTTTAAAATAATCCTTAATAGGATATAAAAATTTATAAAACTTCTAATATCAGTCTTAATTTTTTTTTTAATAAAAAATAAATTAAAAAATTTTGAATTTTTTATTTAAATCATTTTGACATAAAAATATTATTAAAATTTACAATACAATAATAATATAAGTAAAAAAAAAAATAAAAATAAAGTTGTGGATTTTAATATTAAGTTATTTCTATAACCGCCTCATTATATACAAGAATAAATTCACATTTTTAATTTTAACTTGGAAAAATTGACACTAACATATTTTGATGTGATTTACATTTATTTTATGTATTGCAAATTTGTGAAAATTCCTATAGCTTGTGAAATTACAATAATGATGATGAAAAAAAATCAATTTTATTACATTCAATGGGATCACTAAAAAAATTGTTTTCGCTTTTAAAAAATATTAAACTGGTAATGTACACAAAAATTGAAAACTAAAATTGGCGCATGTCCATTGCATGTTCTGTTTCCTAAATACAATAAATATTTATTTAATACAAAAAACCCATACGTAATATTTAACAAAATAACAAATACAATTTTTTATTATCCTAATCTTTATTGTTAAAATAACAAATAAAGAAAAAAAAAACACTTAAAAAATTCCACTCGAATTGCTTCTTAAATTCTACATAACGGTGGGTTTTAATAACACAAAATTAAGAGATCGGAGTACTTGTTTAATCAGGTTTCTAGTGTAGAGATTTCTTAGGTTAAAATAGTTCAAAATCAATTCCACATATCACATGAAATTATTTATAAACAAAAAAAAACGAAATTAGCTAAAAGTCTCTTAAAAAATGTCAGAAACAAAAGGGACAGAAACATAATTTTTAAACACTACATGGTATTAATAAATTGTCCATTGCAAAAAAAGCAATTTTTTTCTCTCCACCAATTTGGTTATAATTCACCATGTCACAATAAAAATGCTAAATGTTTTATATTCTGGTCGAATTCAACAAACGGAAATGGCAAATCAACAACATATTTACTACTTGTAGGTACCCGTTTTGTAGTGCTTCTTCTTCACTGCCACGTGGTAGTAACTGTATGCCTATTTTATAAATTGGATCCTAAATAATAACTTTAATAGTACCAAAAAAAAAATTAGAAACCACTGTTTAAATGAAATCGCTACACTGCTCTCCGTTTTTATATTTTTTTTGTCTATTTCTTGTATTTTTTTCTTAATTATATGTTAATCTCCGGGGGTGTGTGTCGTTATTCTGAGTCGCAAGGTTCTGCCTCAGAGTCAGTTTCTGTTGCATCTAGTCACAGTTTCAGCTCATTGGCTATTTTGCTCGCGATGTTTTTGAAACCGATACTAGTGCCTGAAAATTAATAATTTGTTATTACTTCTTTTTATACAAACACAAATTAAACGTACTGTGTATACATAAAAATATTATGGAGTCAGAATATCTAATAATTTACAAAAAAATATTGGGATAACAAATTTCTTTGAAGTAGTTACAGCTTAAAAAAACATACCTGAAATTCTTTTAAATCGGACTCCGTTAAGAGAGAGACGTGGAAGTTTACAAACTTCTATCTCCCACTGCACCAAACTGTCCGTGTTGGGGTCACCATGAACACAGAGCAGGAGGAAACGTTCCCTTTGCTCGTAGTCGCAATTATTGGCATCGAGCACCTTTCGGATTTCGGACATGATATCACCTGGATCTCTACTTGAGGTTGTTTTCATCGACCACGTGAATCGCAAGGAACGGGGTTTAACTTGCTCATCATTTTGAGGAGCGCCTTGTACTCTGAAACAGAGAGAATAGTACTTTAAATACACTACATAATTTGCAATTATTAAGAGTTTGTGTAGTTTTTACGCCAATTAATTATACATAGTATACTATTTCAAAAGATTTACATCAATAAGAGAAATTGTAAGGAAACAAATGCTAGCAGTTTTCTTGGACGTACAATACAGAAAAGAAGATGTAAGAATTTTGAATCTTACCTGCATATAGTAATTTTATTTTGACATAATAAAATGTTACAAAAATATATTCCATGCACAAATCTTTATAATTAATAACAAGCAGAATAATGAATTACGTCACACAGCATGCCTATATTTACCCATATTAAAATTTTTAATATATACTTTTTTTCTGCTAGCATATAACTTTTTTTAATTTATGATATCACTAATTTAGTAGAATTTCTATGTGTATGAACCAAGTGCTATTTCTATTTAAAAACAAACACACACTACACATATGATTGTGTAGGATCAAAAACATTATTTGAGAAAGGGTGAAGTGCAAATATTCTACACCTTCAAAAAAGTTGAGATGAGTATCTAAAAAATCATCGGTTTGGCATTTGTCATACATTTTCAACCCCAGTATAGTTGGCTTTTTGTTTTCGGGATATTTTTGTTATCGAACTTACCCCGTACGTAAAGGTGACGGTCCCTGTTTATTTCCTTGGCTTGGTTCTAAAGGTCTAAAAATAAATAAAAAAACAAAATGATCAAAATGATAATGTTTTGTTAGTACGAAGAGTAGTAAAACTCACAAGTCGTTTGTGTGGTGGTTCTCGATGATTTTTTTTATTGGTGAGCATTTTTTTTAAATGGATTTGTGAAATACACATGACACGATAGTGAGTTAGGTGAATAGAAAGCATAACATTCCATGTTCATTCTGGGATAGTGCTTGGTTTAGGTTGTAATTAAGGTGCGTTTCCATCTAGGCTTGCATACAATTAAAAACAAGAGCAAAATTTTGCAGTGCAGATGTTTTTTCCAAAAGTTTATTCATTTGTCGAGCAGAGTTGATAACTCTATGTTTTAAAAGGTCAACAAGTAAATTCTTCAACACCATACCAACTTTGCTCGGGAATGAAATAAATACAGTTTCTTTCATTTGGCGAATGTTTCCACTAACAAATTTTAATTCTACAGCCGTTCACGAAAGCCCTAATTTGCTAGTAGAAATGATCAATGGTTTTAAATTGTGCATTTATTAGCATAAGCACTGTAAAACGTTGAGTGTTTAATGTTTGTTGATAAAAATATACCTTTAGGTTTACATATATTTAAAAATATTCAATTTAATTCTAAAATATAAAATACACTATTTTTTTAAGTATTATTTAATTTCTTTTTGTAAATACAAAAAGGCTTAAAACTCTAGCTTGTAATATTTTTAAATTTATTTAGATTTTACATGCATAAATTTCAAAGTTTAATTTACTTCTAAAAATACTATATAATAACAATTGTTATGGCATATAAGCCTAAAAGCAATAATTTTTAGCAAAAGCCATTCTTGCAAGTAGGTGTTAATATTAACTGTTTTGTATTTTTTAATTGCATCGTTACGACTTATATCCATCATACATAAATGAAATAAACAAAAATAGATTATACATCTTAGTCGGAAATTGACCCAGAAATAAATGACGTAAACGTCAACTGGCAAAAATTTAACTTTAGAAATATAGAAGAAGCACGTAAGCCATACCAATAAGCTACATACTTTTCCAAATAATACAAAAGAGTAACTGTATATTTAATTAATAAAAAAGTTCATGATAAAATAATAACTGAATTTAATAGGTTTGTTGACATCGAATCAATAAAGAATTTGTAGGTGCATTAAATGTTCCCTTTGTGAATAGTGTTGTTTTTTAATTTATTTCGTGAGCAAAGCAAGTATAGCACCGAAAATGTATACTAAACGAAGGACAGGTCAGGTAATTTATTTAATAAGTTAATTTATTTTATATTTAATAAAGTCTTCAAACAAAATATTGAACTGCACGAGTTAGAACATTTGAATGTTGATCTACTATACATTTTGATAATGAACCACTCAAGGTCTTTCATCATTAAAATTAAAAGTTTCTTGAGGCGATGACAAAGTATTTATGTCCTACAATCTATCTAATTTGTTTACCATTTCAACAGTCATGCATCTAAAAATTTAGTCCCCAAATTTTTATGGTGTATAGTTTATATTTCTTTTAGAAAAGAAAGTGAAACCTATGTTTATTGATTTGAAAGAATCTACGATCTTTGATTATGGCCAGCACTCAAGTAAATGGTCTTATGTACAAGAAGAAAAAATAGCAATAAATAACAAAACGTGTTTTAAAACATGTTTTTATTACTTTTCAAAATAACTATTACATATCGTTGTCCCTATTTACTTTTTTAATTCTTACCTAAACCTAACTTAATTAAAATGTTTATATTCTTCTTCAATGTGTCGTCTCCATCAAATTTATTAAAAAATCTAGCCCAATTTGTCCAAATTTTAAGATTTCTTAGAGATGTTGAATCTAAAATACAATATAGGTTGCAAGTTATCAGGGTTTTACTGAACGGTTGTTGTTTCGATCATGTATATATAAATTTTGTTCTACTGGGATTTCATCTACAATAAAACTACTGTTCTAATGTACGATTTATTTTTTTAAATACCTACGATAACTTCTAAAGAAATTTCTAAGCTTAAATAACAATAACTTTTATTTATTGTAATTTAATAACAAAATTTTTAAATTGCAGTCTTAAGACCAATAATTAAAATTTAAAAAAAAAGATATAACTAAAATATATATCTACCTAAAAAGGTAACTGATACAATGTCCTTTAAAATTTATCTAAGTTAATTTTTATATTTAATAATGACTTTGTATACTGGAAAATATACATTTTGCAATTATAATTTGCTAATATAGCTTTTTTTTATTAATTTAATTTAAATATAATTAGTGAAATCACTCTTGATGTATTTTATTTATCACATAGCACCATTATATTGTTATAAAAAATAAAAAGTAGGCACTATTTTTAACATTGAAATATTAAAAATAAAATAAAATTTATATCATTATAAATATTTACACCATTAGCACTTATTTAAAATTAAGTAATAGAAACGTAATTTGAAAAAAATACGTTTAATCCTGCAAGAGTCCAGTCTTTGTAAATGTAATCCTATCAGTCAGTTGGTTGTGGGATGAGAATGACAAGTGGACGAGTGTATCGGACTTCTTATAGTTGATTGGGTGCGGCAGAACTGGCCATGGTCCGTTCCATCGGCCTCAATGATCGAACCTGGACGAGAAATATTCACTCTTGAGCAAGTTTGGTGAGCAAGGCCGATGGCAACGAACCACGTGCACAATTAAACAGAAAAACCCCAAAAGGACAAAAATCACAAGAACTGTTATTTCCTTTGTTATCACATTCAAGCAACTGTCTTATTTAATGACTGTTATCGTGTACTCTATACATTTTGGGTTATTTAAAAACATTTATTTTATTTTCGAATTGATCTTTTATCATGCTCTTACGTTTCGAGATTATTGTATACACAATAAATTTGGTTGTAAACAAGTTGGGTTACATAACATAGAGACACACAAATATAGCTTGTTTTGAAACAGAAAAAAATATATTTTAAGGTATTTAAAATATAGATACAACATGTAATTTTGTCCATAAAGGAATAATGTTTAAGGATTAAGCAGATATAAGTGCATACTGCATTTGTTAATGTAATAATAATTTGTGTTAATGAGCAGGTATAAGCAGCTAAAAGGTTTTTTTGCTTTAGTTAAAAGGTGACCCCAATCCCTAAGATTCTATTAACTAAATTGTTAACAATGTGTGGTGCGATAGGCTCGATAGATGAGTTTAATGGCCGCAGCATCATGTATTATTATGCCTTTTTATTAGAAATTTCATTAAAAATATACAGCATGATAAAAAGCATTTTTTTAAGTAATGATAGTTGTTAGTTTTAATATTTTCAGCACAAAAAACTTTTCAAGAAAACAGTGAGAAATAAAGTACGTAGTTCTACTACTACTGTATAGAATATAGTCAGGCATGCACAAAAGTACATTTCTTTTTCTAACAGAACGATAATAATGCATGATACATCGAAAAAAATGGAAAGATATATGTAAACATTGTGTAAATTGCTACTTAATACTACTATATACAAATGAGACTGAACTAAAACACATTTTGAAAAATATTACTACACATACTAAACTACAAAACATTTTTTTTAAATACAACTTGAAAATAAAATGTTTTGGTAAATAATGTAGAAAATACTTGACTTATCAACTGAAATATAAAAAAAATAAATGTATTTTAATTCAATCTCTGATCTACATCAATTAAAATATACTGACCTTTTCGAAAATTTGGAGCTAAGTTTAGAAAGAAACGAGGTTCTCGCTGAGTGAGGAGACTCACATGGCGAACTGTGGCTGTACGGCCCTCTGGTCCTCGTCTGGCCCGAATGGAATGTGCTTCGGGTCTGTGCGTTCCTCGGAAAAGCGGGCTGCCTTGTCATGGCGGGGGAAGCATTCGTACGACTGCTACAAAAACAACATACAATTAAAATCTACTTCTTTCCAAACAATTAAATGTAAGAGAAAACAAAATATAACATCTAATTGTTGAAAAATTGTGCTGGATACATCAATTTTTTTTATTGCTGTATACATTTAACAATTTAACAAAAAAATTCTATTAAGAAAAAACTAAATATATGTTTTTAAAAAGGAATTATTTTTTCCTTATTGAAATGCAAAATAATAAATATACTACAATGGAGTAAACTTGTAGTTATAACAATAAAACAAAAATAAATCATAAGTGGATAAATAATTAAAATTTAAATTAAAAAAAGAGGGTTTCACTGCAAAGAGGCACTCTACGCCAACGTACCTAGGTCGGAGGGGATCGGTAGTAGCAGCTTCGGGTCCACTACTACTAACTGAAGCCGATTTCACATGGCCTTTACTTGGCCGTAGGGTGTCACTTGTGCAACTCAGGGTACCGCTGCACATGCGTTTAGCAAGGAATATGGTTAATCAAAAAATTGTTAACATAGTTAATAAATTATTAATTCAACAAAAGTGTACACACGAAGCTAATAGCTTGTTTCGAAACTAAAAACACATAGTTTGCAAACACAAAATATTTAGCATTTCGTGTTAATAAGGTACTATTATTGTTAAAACAAACTTAAAGAGATACATAAAAAATACACATTAATAAATTCTGTTAAAATAAGCTTAAAGTGATTACTAAGTGCTGTAAAGTGATTTGTTTGCGAAACGGTTCTGTTGTATATTTTTTATGTGGAATAAAGTAAACAAGAAGAAACCTGATATTTATACTTCCTTTAAATAAAAAACGGAACTTACCAAAAAACACTGAAATTTTCTGTAAATTTTCTAATACACAAGTTATTTTGGTAAATTTTGAAAATTAGTGGTTAAATTCATGATTCAAACGGAAAATGACATTCAAAAATCTACAAAAGGATAGGAAATGACATGCCAAATGCTACAATTTGATTGCTTTCAGATAAATATAAAATTAGGAGGTGTAAGCAAATGTGTAAAAATTATAATTTTTACAACTTAATATAAAAGAAGCGACAGAGCAATCAAGCTTTCAGAATCTAAACTTTTTTAATTAAATAAGTTCTAAAATACTTGAAAGTGTATTTTTTGGTAAATATGTAAATACTTATGTGAAAAATTAAGAGGTAGTGAAGCATTTTGTGAGTGATTAAAAAAAAACCAAAATAATAATTTCATACCCAGGAAGGTCAGCAGCCAGATTCGTTTTCTCGTTGCTGCCTGACTTGGCATCATAGCTAATGGTCGATCGCCTGCCAACGGAACCGCCTGAAGTAAGAGGTTTCGCTGTAACGGTGTTGCTCTTAGTGACCGTACGAGGCTTACCTGGACTTTGTAACGCTGAAAATTCAAAATGTTTATCAGAAAACTCTTGTCCAATATATTTTTTTGGAGATTGTTAGTTGAAAAATTAATGTTAATTGAAAAGACTGTAAACCCTAGCAAAATATAAACTCATGCCTATTTTATTTATTGTTGTACATTCATGTACTTAAAAAATGCGTTGAGCACGATTGCAGACATGTCTTTGATTATTGTATAAATAATAGATAGTAAAAAGACTGAAATAAGAAATTAACAGTTAAAAATTGTTAAGAAAAAACGTGGGAACTGTAAAGAACAATTATTTTTTTAAATGATTCCTTGACAATTTCTATTTACTATATTAAATTAATTGTACTTATAGTGTTCATTATATATGTATTTATATGCTATAAACCAAGTTGATTCAGAATTATTGCTGTTTTACGATGGCGATATTGGATTTTAATATATGTAAAAATTACTTATTTGGTAGCAATGCATTTTGTCAGCAATGTTAAGCAATCAAGTTCTAAAAAGTACCCACAACCACTGTAAAAACAGATTTGTAAAGTTCAAAAAGAATAATTTCAAAAAAATAAAGCAAAGCGTAAGCTTGACTAACCTAAGCTATGAGACCAAATCATCAATGCACCTGTACAAAACACAAGATGATTTAAAAACAAAAATAAAAAACAAAAAGGGAACTAATTCTAAACAAAGAAAAAAATACAATCATTCTGCTTTTGTAAACTTTGCAAAACGACCAATTTGCATTCAAAATAAAAATTCAATGTTATTTAAGACATGCATTGGGGGTAGACAATTTAAAAATGTAATTTTTATAGTATTATTGTTGTATTTTATAAGTTTAAATTAAAATTAATACATTAATTTCATCTTTCATTTTATTTATGTAAAATAAATTTATTTAATTATGTGGAATATATCATTTATCAACTTAGCTGAAAAAAATGCAATTCATTTCTTGTTTACCCAAGTATAAATTAAAAATTAGATAGTACACATAAGCAATTATGGAAGGATTGTGCAATGCAAAGCAAACACTTGAAAAAGTGTGACTTTTTTCAGCTTAGCTTAAAACTAACATTAATAGTGTTGTACAATGTTATTTATTGGAAGTTAGTAGCACAAAGAATGAGAGCAAAATACTTACTATTTTCAGTGGCAGGCTTTGGCTGCGCACTAGCAGGCCTAGCGTTTATGCGACTATTTTCCTTAATAGTAGCACTGTCCACTGTATTTTGCCTTTTGAATCCAGACGAGTGGTTGTTTGTCTGCGCCACGGGTACCTGTGGTTGGGGTCCTTGCCGTAACGTTTCCCCTGCAACAGTTTGCAAATCAAATAAGATTGATTTGTAAAAATTTGGTTTATTCGATTCTTCAATGGAATCATAAATCAAAACTAGTAAAATGTGCAAACCAGTTTAGATACCTACCTCCACTTGAGGCTCTTCTATTGGGCTTCGCATTGGTAGCAGAAATTGATCTGTGAACACCCCGATGTGTAGGGCTTTGTGTCGTAGGTTGTGGTGCTCCCACAGCGGGCTGTCCAGAGATGTTCCTCAATGAAAGGCTGCTGCCACTGCGACTTCCATCACTCTCAGGCTGCAAAAACATTAAAAATTAAAATTTAATCAGTACATCAGCTTCTCATGTGTTTATTTTCTTCACTCTCAAGAGTTTAAATAATGATAAAGAATATAAAAACTAACACTAATAGTAGCAGCAAGAAGTCTACAAAATATTGCATTATAATTTTAATATATAAATTATTTGAAGAACTACCAAATTCTCATTTTATTTTATAATATTTTGGAGTACCTTTGGTTTATCTTCAGCGGGACACGTCTGAAATATTTTACTTATAAGTGGGGTCCCTTATAATTATGTGTTAGTGTGCAAGATTTAAATAAGTTATAATTGTAAGAAGATACTTACATCCGTGCTCTTTCTACCCAACAGCAAATATGTAGCGAATACATCATCGTACTTGGCTGTGTCGAGAGAATTCTCGATGTCTGTCCTATTGTATCCCAAACAAACAAGGGCTTCTATCCGCTTGTGGTCAGACATATCCGCTTCAGGTTCTACGTAGGGTTTTAGTTCATCATTTTCATAACTAGAATGGAAATAAATGATTAACTTTAAGAAATAGTATAAATTTAGTAAATACACTTTAAATTTAACGCTTTTTGAAACAAATAAGTATTTATCGAAACAGTTAGATATTTACCGAAAATAAAGTGTATTTAATCTTAATTCTACGAATACAGAGTATACAAAAGATAAAGACATGCTTTCCATTTATGCGTAGATACATACTAGAACACTTACATCAAAAAGCAAAAGTATATAAAGCATGAAACAAGAAATATGCGTGATTATTTTCGGTTTACATTTATTAATTTTTAAATGTGGAACGTATATACGAAACTCAAATACGGCAAGTTTGGAAACTATGCTCTGGTATATTTTTATTAAAAAGGAACAAATTGTGCCATACTAGAAAACACAGTATCCTTTTGAATTAAGTGAAAAAATGTTGTATGATGAGATGCTTCAGCAGTGCTACTAAAAAATAAGCGTTCGTCGGTCTATTAAATGCATACTTACTGAAGCTGTTTATAGAGTTCTTGCGTCTGATATTTCAGGATGTTGAAAAACAGCCTTGTGTGACAAAATAAACACTTGAATTACAACTTATTACTTCTATGGCATCATGCGATCGTATTTTAATTTTAACTAGTTGCTAACAAAGGCAACTTTATCGTCATTATATCACGTAATAAGCTAAATTATGAGGTGAATGATTTAGAAAATAGGATTTCACATAAAGCGAGACCATTGAAATTAAGAGCTTTTTATAGTTGGTGCAGTGATTAAGCACACGCAAGTGTCGAGAAAAAAGTGTCTCAAGACAATATTTGAATTAATAATTTCCACGATTGAAAATTATTAAAACAAATTAAATACTTTGAGGGTGAAATGTCTTAAAAATATATTAAAAATTGGTTTTTATTAACAAAAATGCAGGTGGAGCTGTTGTTTCTTCGTCGCTAAATGTTTTTCTTTGTATTTAAATAATAAAATCATAAGAAAACTAGTAATAGATACACTTATGAGATAAAATACGGATATACGTAGCACAACAGACGAACAACAGCGATAAGAAAAAAGGTAACACCTGCACTGACCCAACATACCCCGTGTTCATCCATCTATCTCTCATGATGCTTTCCAGACTTGCTCTTTTGGCAGGATTGAGCACGAGGAATTTTTTAAGTAGGTTCTCGCAGTCCGTACTCATGTAGAAGGGAATTCTATATTTTCCTCTTAGGACACGTTCTCTAAGTTCTCTTAAGGTCGATCCGTCAAAAGGTAAGCTGCCCGACACCAAGGTATACAATATTACTCCTAGTGACCATACATCTACTTCTGGGCCATCATATTTTTTACCCTGCAACACAAAACAAAAGGTTCACAAACTTCACATACTAATTAACAGAATACATTACCTGGAATAGTTCTGGAGCTGCGTAAGGCGGACTACCACAGAATGTATCTAGTTTACTTCCAGGGGTAAATTCGTTAGAGAAACCAAAATCTGCTATTTTAATGTTCATCTCACTGTCCAATAATAAGTTTTCAGCCTTCAAATCTCTGTGAATTATTCTCTTTTGGTGGCAATACTGTACAGCTGATACGATCTGTCTGAACTTGGCACGGGCTTCTTTTTCTTTCATCCTTCCGTGAAGAACAAGGTAATCGAAAACTTCTCCACCTGATGCGTATTCCATTACCAAGTATAAGGTTTTTTCGGTTTCGATTACTTGGAATAACTTCACTATGTTGGGGTGGTCCAACATTTTCATGATCCTAACTTCCCTGAACAATTTCTGTAGTGAGCCAGGGTTGAGTTGTGTTTTATCGATGATTTTGATAGCAACTTCTTTGCCTGGAAAACAAAAAATTAATGAATTAAAAATAAACTTTAGATTTATTCTTATTAATCGTATACGTTACAAATACTTGATAACAGTGAAAAATAATTGCAATTTTGCACCCTAACAAAAAAATTGATCTTTCGTCCAATACTATACAGAGAAGACTCTGGTGACTACGGATGTTGAAAGATACGCTAAAGAATATAGACAAAGGTTTTTCGTAATTCAATAAAATGACCCAAACTGTCTTCAAGAAAAGTGCCATATTTATTTAGTTAAAAATTCACTGACTTGGTTTTTTACATTGTTTCCAGGAAAATAATGCACCGAATACCACATGCTTAAAAAATATTCTCTTCGTTAATTTACCCAAATGTAAAAACGAAGTTGATGAAAATCATAAAATGCAAATGTCCAGTGATAACGGGCATTTATATTATTGTGATGAACATTGTTCAATGGCAGTAGCATATAATAATCGAAACCTACATGACATTAAAAGTTCCTACGCTAAAAAAATTTAAAATTAAAAACTTAACTTACCAGTAGGTACATGTTTAGCAAGTTTAACTTTTGCGAAGTTCCCTTTGCCGATAGTTTTGAGTAGTTTATATTTTCCAATTGTGGGTTCTTCACCAGCCCGCGTCCTATTCCGGGTCGACGGTAACCTTTGTGTGTCAGAAGATTCATTTCCGCTCTGAAAAAAAAAAATTAATTAATAAACAATTCACGACTTTTTTTAATTATCTATTTAACTAATAAGTATAAAAAATAGACTTTGCCAAAGTATAAACTACACAGAAATATTTAATAAAATTAAAGAAAAAATAAAAAAAGTACCATGCAATATAAACGTATACGTTGAATTAAATGTCTAATAGTACTTGTTAACATAAACATTTTTTTCCAATTTTTTCACAAATCTACAACACAAAATACCAAAAATAAAATAAACGTACTGTCAATAATGGTTTAGGTCGAGGCACAGGTCGGCATATGCCACAAGATCTACAAGGAGTATTAGGTCTTAATTTTCGAGGAGACTCTTTCGCACTATTTTCGCTTTGTAGCAATTTGGGGAGGTCTTTCTTAAGAATTAAGCCATACTTAGAAGTAACATAAACCGGACACTCGGGGAGAATAGATTTTTTAAAGTCCATTTCCATGGATTCCCTAACCACTGCAGTCTGGATATAGTTAGTCCTTGGGTCGTTAATAAGTAATGTTTTGTTTTTTGGTTTCTTTGGTGTTTCAACTGCCGGCGTAGATTCCTCACCAGAAGGAGTAGATTCAGAGGGCTGACTACTTTGATGTGAATTAATTTTCTTATGCTTTTTATGCGAAGTCTTGACTTTTGGATAGTAGTAGTTTATAAGAGCCATTACATCAGCGTCTGTCATTTCTTGTAAAGTTGATTGAATAATAGGAGCTGGTTCTTCAGGTTCTACATAAACCTCTTCCATTTGATTTTTTGATTTCTTAAAACGAAATATTTTCAACATTTTACTTATGGCGGCAGATAAAGCTTTAAATCTTTTCTTTTTTGGTCGAATATCGTAAGACTTTTCATCATCTTCTGTTTTTACTATTTGCACATTCTCGTCCACTTCTTCATTTGAATTTATTGCAAAAGAAACATTTTTCTTTTGTTTTGCAAGATTAGAGTTTTGACTGGAATCAGCAGCTTTGTGATCATCAATTTTTATTTCTTTAACACTTCTATCGTTTTCTGCATTATCAACTTTGTCATTTTTTATTTCATAGTCAATATTTGCCGATTTTTTTTCTTCATTACTAAAGTTATCGCTTGCAAAAGGGTCTGGTCCCAAGAGGCGATCAATTGTAGCTTCGCTCAAAACCTTTTCTTTCTTTTTTTTCCTCAATTCAGGTGGTATAGGTTGTCTAGCAGGTACTGGTTGTGGTATAGCAGTAAGGTCTAAATAAGCGAAAGATGAGCTTGCAGGTACGAGAACTTCGGTAAAATCTTTAACATTCCTAGATAAGTCGTACATCCGCAAAAGGTTTGTAGTGTTATCATACTTTTCCATTCGATCGTAAAATTGAATGAGAGCTGCTGTATGTCTCATAAACTTGCGACCTTCTATTAAAATGGTAGGTTTTACGGAGTATTTGGGACCATCTTCATTTTTTTCTTCTTGTTTAATTAAATCTTCTTTTTTATCCACTGATGATACTGTACTGCATGTAGAAGGCCAACTGGGAGTAAGCGGATAATTTGAGGAACTCGGTGAAATATTTGGAATGATTTTATACATCGTAACATTGGTACTTTGAACACTAGGTTGATCTTCATGCTTTTTGGTTTTAACATTAAAACAGCAATTTTTCGATGGAGACTTTGAATAAATTTCTTTGAGAGACTCGTCTTTTTCAAAATTTTCATGAGGAATACAGTCTGCAGGCAATGATTGTTGCTTGCAAGCGGAGCATTGGTTGCTACGATAATAAATGAAAGAATTTCCTACTCCAATTTTTTTTCCAGCCAAGTTTGACCTTTTCCAGAAAGATATGAATTTTGGTACCATCTCGGGTGGCGGCAACGAATCGCTATGGTCTTCTTTTAATGCGTCTTTATATTTTGGGTTTACTTTAAGTTCTAAATAACCCCAGCAAACTTTGTCTACCATAAATTCACGTAAATCTTCATCACTTGATTCCAATGGGGGTTTTAAAGTACCTTTTTGGAGAGCATCACAAATTTCTATAATTTTAAATCTTGGAAGGGAGACATTTTCTTGTTTAACTTCATTGATTGAGTTAATATCATTAGTCAACTTATTTTTAGCAGAACTGTCGATTTCATTCGATTTGGTCTCATTTTCATCCACACTATTTTGATCACCAGTTTCTTCAATTGCCTTATTTAGTCTTTCACTCAATTCTAAGTCATTTTTATTATTTGAATCTAAATTATTTTCCCTATTAATATTTTCACTGGATTCTAAAACTGTTGCATTTTGTTTAGGATTGATTTTGTTTGTGATAAACCTGCAGCAGTCCCCATTACCGCCATTTAACAGAGCCATTGTATGTGGTTTCTTATCCTCCAAAATTTTCCTACGACATTTCCCACAACATTCTACTTCTTTAGCGATGTACTCAAAAAATTCTGCATTCTTTTTTGGGTCAACTAGTTTAGGATTTGAATAACCATCCATCTCCAAGTTATCATACATTTTTGCGCTATAACTGTTATTCATCAAAGCACCTTTTTTTATAAATGTACAATTTGGTTTGCTTTTCTTTTCCTCGAAATAGTCTTGATTCTTGAATTTTAAATGCACAACGGTGTAGTCTTTTTTGAAATTTTCTGTGAAATCCCTATTGTTTTGCTTATTGTTTTTGTTGGTCAAAGAAGACATTTTAGTAAACGAACAAATTGGATATTTGTGTTTTAGCTGAAGTTGATAATTCTCTCGAAGTTTAATGTAATCCTCTAAAGTTACAGTTTCTTCTTTTAATGATATTTTGTTCGAGTCCAGGTCTGTATCAATATAAAAAAAATTTGTGCTAATTGCTTCATTATGAAAAGAAATTTTTTCAGCTATATATTTAAAATTAAAGTTGACTGATTCAGGATTAGAATCTAGCGAAGAATATTCCGGTTCAAAATCCTCAAAAGTTGAAGTTTCTTCTTTTAGTGAATTTTTATTTATTAATTGATTACGAGACATTTCTTTTAATTTTGGTGCTTTAAGATAACAATTCTCTCTAGTTTTGACATAATCCTCAAAAGTTGCAACTTCTTTTTTTAATAATATTTTGTTTGAGTCCAGATCAGTATCGATATAAAAAAAACTTGAGCTTATTACTTCATTGTAAAAAGAAATGTCTTTGGCTATTACATCTTCAAAATTAAGATGGGTTAATCCAAGGTTACAATCTAGAGAAGGAAATTTTGATTTTTTTGATGTCATCAAATCCTCAAAAAAAGATGCAGTTTCTCTTTCAAATGTTGGTACTTTAAGATTTAAATTCTCTCTAGTTTTAGTATAATCCTCTAACGGTACAGTTTCTTCTTTTATTGATATTTTGTTTGAAGTAACGTTTTTGGTTATTACTTTTTCAAAATTATAATCGATTGAATCAAGATTAGGATCTAACGAAGAAAATTCTATTTCGTTAGATGACATCGAGTTCTCAAAAGTTTCAGCTTCTTCTTTTGATAAATTTTCGTTTATGATTTCACAAGGAGAAATATCCTTTTGAAATGTTGGTAGTTTAAGATGAAAATTCTTTCTAGTTTTAACATAATCCTCAAAAATAACAGTTTCTTCTTTTAATGTTTTTTTGTTTGAGTTCAGATCAGTATCGATATAAAAAAAATGTGTGCTTATTACTTCATTGTAAAAAGAAATGTCTTCAGCTACTATTTCTTCAAAATTAATACTGATTGATTCAAAGCTGGAATCTTGATTTGTACCAAACTCACACAATTCTGAATTAGCATTTTTGTGACAGGACGTTTCTTTAACTATTGGATTTTTTATACCAACACTGTTTGAATTAAGAATAGAATCTAGCAAAGAATGTTCAATTTTTCTAGATCTATCAAAATCTTCAAAAATTACTTTTTCTTCGTCTAATGAACTATTGTTCATTTCCAGCTCCGAGGTCACGCCAGGAGGTTTTGAATTAGTAACATCATAATTTAATGGTAAATCAAAGAATTCGGGACTTGTACCGCAGAATTCTAAATCAAAACTTTCGGTAGGGCTTCCATAAATAGTAGATGTATCACATTCCGTTTCTAAATTATCTTCCAGTATACTCTTAAATGAGGTGATGCTATCGTGACGCACTAGTTTTTGATTTTTACGTAAAACAGATTCTTTGTTGCTAGCACAGGGTATCCAATTCCACGATTCATTGGGTTGCATAAATTCTTCTAGATCTGAATCATGTTCATTATCATTAATATTATAATTTCCTGATTCAAAAGCTAGGCAGATTTCTTCTATTCGAAAACGAGCTGTTTTTAATTCTGAGGTAGTAGGTTGCTGGACATTTTTGTTGTTGCAATTGGTGGTTTCATCAAAATCTTTATTTAAAATACTTGGTTTGCTAAGAATCTCTAAGCGTTTCTGCAAATCCTCCAAATTTTCTTCGATAGTTTGACGTTCCTCCTCCAAATCTTCATACTTATCAATGTGACTTCTTAAAGAGTCATTCATATCATTTTTATATCGAGAAAAATATTCAGAGATATTTTGTTGTGATGTTTCTGTAAATAGTTTGGTGCCAGAAAAAAAATGTTTCATAATTTGAGATTGTTGCTTATAATCAATAGAAGAAGCAACACCTTCTTCTTCACTCGAGTCTTCCATATCTTCATTATTTTCATGACGATATGCCGCTAACGGGTTTAAGCGATACACTTCCACCCATTTACGTGAAGAATGATGGTTGTTTTTATTTTTTTGGTTCATATTTTCTTTTTCTTGGTCCAAATCTTCCTTTTTTTCGCATATATCCCTTTCGTGATTTTGTTCAAATTTATTTGAGTTACCACAAGAACTTGTACGAAGAGAGTAAACTTCTTTTTCAATTTTATCGGTCAACTGTTTAATATATTCTTTCTTGGCAGTAGCATTTGATGTGACTTCCTTTTTATGGGGTTCAACAGATTGGTGTTCGATATAATTCAAAATATTTTTTCGAAGGTTGTACCAAATGTGAAAGCCCTGTTCAAAATTTTCATTTTTTCTAGTACCATATGAAGCACAAGTTGCATCGAATATGTAATCTACATAAACGGGATCTATAGTTTTATGGACGATTTTAGAAAATTCTTCCGCTTCTTTTTTTAAAACATTTTTTCTCAACTCTCCAGTGACTTGAGAATATTCGGCCGCTAAAGTATTGTCCCGAATCAATTCATTATCTTCAACAACAGAATTATTTAAATTGTCTTGAATGACAATAACATTGTCTTGTTTATCGTTGACATTTGAAAAATTAAAACCTGGGTCATTTTTATTACAATCATCGTAATTTAAATTGCTTAAAAATTCGTCAAATTTGGAAATATATCGTCCTGATTCACTTGAATCGGATTCGTCATATATGTCACCACTATATTCTTTATACATATTTAAAACCGACTGATCAATTTTATCTAAAACTTCCTTAAACGAAGGCATACGATACGGTTTGTATTTCACACTATCATCTTCAAAGAACGTTCCTAAACGAGCGTCTCTAAGAGTAAATATTTTATATTCTAACTTGATAGCTCTTGAAGCTTGTTTTCTCATAATCTTTTGGTACATTGGAATAGGTATAAATTTTGGATCCAAATCTTCATAGATTATTGGTTTCGAAAACTCATATGAACTAAAAGTGACGGGAGCAGGTGGTGGTTGTTTTGGCAGGATTATTGGTGTATCCTCGAGTTTTCTTTTTTTCTTAGACTTGTTTTTTCTCTCATGTATTGTGTTTATTCCGACTGTTGTTGCCCGTAAATTTTGACTTAAAGCCGAAATTGGTTTCTTTAAAACTGGTTCATAATTGTGACTTGTAGTTCTTCGTCTTGGAATAGCATTTTCGGTATCATAAACCTCTATTTGATCTAAGTTTTGTATTGACTGGGCAATACCATGATATTCATTGCATTCTTCTTTTTGCGGAGTAGAACTAACAGAGATTTTGGGTAAATCTATTCCATTTGCTTGGAAATTTTCCCCGATTTTTAAATTGAATGCCTTTCTTTTAGTTTTGGCACTCATATTTTTATATAAATATTTTTATAAACTGTTGTCAATTGTAGCATACACCAACATTGCCTCTATTTTAAAATAATTTTGCCTGTTTGCCTTTAAAAATTTTGAAATATCCTCAATTAATTTATAATTCGTTTCACAATTTCCTCTAAAATAGCACTAAGCACTAATTATTTCTGTAGACACAAAGTTTTCTTATAAATTCAAATTTGCACAAAAAGAATTCTTTGTTTATAGTCGATTTTTGTGGCACGCAAAAAAACACCAAAATGTAAACACACAAATTAAATTTAATCACAATGCCAAAGCAAGTCGCAACGTGTTAAACTAAATTTTAGAAAATCACTTAAATTTCGAAAATTTACGAATTTCGAGACCCGATCGCGAGCACGGTCAAACTGACAATAAACTCAACCAAACTGTGTTGGTTTAGCAGATAAGATTCTTTGTGTAGAAGAAAAAAGTATTTGACACGATTTTGTTATGAAAACCGATTAAACTGTATTTGTTTGGAGTATGGACTTTTAAGTATTGCCCTCCGACTATAATAGATCGCTAGAAACTTTAAAACTAAATCCCATATTTGCACTGGTTTGCAAGTAAAACTGAGTATTGGGTTTCTTGTAATTACGAGACGCAAAATAAAAGAAAAATAGGCAAAAAGCAGGCAAGCAATATATATTAATTACTTTGGGGTATTGTATGTCTTAAGTTTCAATAGAATATGAACTGCAGTGCAATAAACTTGTCATGGACGTACAATTGTTTTTCTAAGAAAGGGACCTTTAGAAAGTTTTTTCAAAAACTTTTATTTGGGTGCTAAGAGGATAATCTTAAAAGCTTTGAACGATTGGTTCGCACAGGTGTTTGTAAAGGAATGTTTTGGTACAGTTTTTCAAAAATTCTACTTGTTAACAATTTTGACCAATTGTTTTAATCAATTTTTTAAATTATGATTTATTGTTACTGTTATTATTTTTAATGCCTAAAACCGAACGAAGTGTTAATATCAAAATTACATAAAAAATAATACCTTATTATTCCATTTGTACAACCGCTTGTGCCCATAAAGTATCCAATGACAAAATCTACTGATAAACCGGCAAACGTTTAAAGGATTACAACAAACCATAATGTGATCATGATTGGATTAGGTTTTTTTTTCATTCACACTTTCTCACTATCGATTTTTGCGCAAGTTACAATAGAACTAAATAAATCTGTTGTTCAATAATCTAAGTCAGGTGACGCAACACTGTAATGTCATAACAAAAAAGACCGATAAGATGATAACGTAAGCCGCTAAAATGGAAGATAATGGGGATTTTTTAATCTTGTGCCATTGATGCTGTTTTTCACTTGCAGTTGCTATATCTATACAAAATAAAATTCATTGATATTAAAGACGGTATCTTTATCGATTGCCAGATTAGACAAGGTGTGGCATTTTTTAGTAATGAAAAGGAGAAACACATAAATCATTTTCTTTGTATTAATTTTCCAAAAATAATTTTGTAAATATTCTATATTTTATCAAAATTTTTTTTTCATGTTATATTATTTATTTAGCTCGTGACAACAATTAGAAGCATAGTCTCAAATTTTAAAACTAAAGAATGTTGGTGATTATTTGAACTAATGTAGTTTGTATAACTAATAAAATGTAAAAATGGCAAAATAATTTGTTTTTTTGTTTGTTTAACAATAATTAAAATCATTTTGAGAAAATATGTAAATTTAGTCTGTTTCTTGGAGACAAAAAAAAACGTCCTCCACACCTTCTATTGGTCTATCTTTCGTTGTTTTTATTCTATTTTTAACAATAAAAGACGTACCATATTGGGGCTTAGATGACATAATAAGTATTTAGCTAAAATGTTCTTATTATTAGTCTTAGAAAAAAGAGAGAAAAAAAATTGAAAAAATGTTGAAGTCAGAATTTATTTAGACTAAGACAGTTGAAGCGAAAATTTGTTTACTGAACCATCGTTAACCGAGGCGAATCTGTAGTGTATATAAACCAAATATCTTTTTTAGAATAAGGAAAAAGATACATTTTAAAAATTAGAAATAAAGTAATCCCTTTCAAGCTGGACGGCGAAAATGCATGTGTAATAAATTTGGACGACATGGATTGATAGCAGGTAGCACTACTGGTTATAATTGCAGTCAATCAAATGTTGTAATGTAAATTTACAAGTTCAAATTTTAACAATTTATTTTAAATTTCATTTGGGTGTTAAGAGAATAATCTTAAAAGCTTTGAGAGACTAGTTTTCATAGGTGTCTGTAAAGAAATGTTTTGGTAAATTTAAAAAAAAAATTCTACTTGTTAACAGTTTTCAACATTTCGCTTTCGTTATGGACTTGTGAATTGTATTAAATCAGTTTTTTAAATTTTGATTTATTATTATTGTTTAAAGTTATTATTGGATTTAATGCCTAAACTTTGCGGACGTATAATATCAAAATTACATAAAAATTAACACCTTCTTATTACAGATGTACGTCAGATGACCCAATAATAATTGTAATCAATCAAATATTGATATATAAATTTACAAGTTCAAATTTTTATAATTTATTTTAAATTTCGGATTATTAAAAATGTCTTGGGGTAACGTGTAAATTAATGTTTTACTTACTTTTTTATTTAGTGTTTGATTAGAGTGAAGGCTTGGTCACCCATTAATACCGAGAGAAGCAGATAACATAGTGAATCGTGAGGGCTTACCTGAGTCGGTGAGCAGCGAAGCTGCGAACATAGGCATTTATATTTAAAGGTATCTAAGCGATGTAGATAAATTGATATGCAGGCTTGCTAGAGTCAGCGAGCAGCAAAACTACAATCAGACGCAGCAAAATAGTATGAGAAAATATGAAAAAAATATAAGCAAACTTTCTAAGGTTCGACAGTATTCAACTTTAAAGAAAATGCAGCGAACTCGTTCAATAGCAGTACAACCAAACATTTTAATTCGACAAGCTCAATGAAAAGAGACAGCGGAAGGATGTCGACGTTGCTAAAGATCTACTCATAAATTGAGACGAACACGACACAGACGATCCTACAAAAAATGTTTTAAATAAATGAACCAATCGTTCAGCCTCTAGAGACCTAATATTCTGAAAGAACAACAGTGTAGGGGAAACCTCTCATTCTTGATTCGCTGAACTGGTAACAAGTCAGGTAATGGAAGGATCTTACAAAAAAAATCACAAACAAAAAAAACCATCTGCATGTGGAACAAAGGATAACTTGGCATCGAAAGTTACGTATGTATCATTAGTTGAAAGTACTCGAGTCAAGGAGAGCAGTGCCGTCCAGAGGGTAGTCAAACTCAACACATGTTCAGGACCTTTCATTAAGCCACGTCTAAACCAAATAATGGGTATAGGGGGAATGGCATAATCCCAGAAATCGGTTAATGGCGAACACGTTGGTTTAGTTGTGTTAGAAAAGGAAGAAAGTGGAATCGAAAGCCGGGTCCGATCGTAGTGCCGAACATTGAGTGATGAAGAAAGGCAGCGCTCCTTGTACAAGGTATATTATCTTTACTTTTAAAAAAAAATCATCCAATTTTAGAGTAGAATTGAAAATGCGGATGATTTGAATGAGGCAATGTCGAACGTCCGTAATTATCCATAACTAATCTAATTACCTTTTTTCTAACTAATGTACGTCTAATATGCCAATTGTGGTGGGTTTTGCGACTAGTTGTACATATTATTTCCTCTGTGTTCCACAACCCATTTTTAATCATTTCCTGCAAATAAGCTGCACTGTACGTGAACTTGTTTGTTAATTCAAAATGTAGGTATTAAATATGTCTTTTTCAGATGCCACGAAAATACCAGAGAAAGACGTAGACCCAATACGAATGAGAAGACTTAGTAAGAGCTATTCATGAAGTCAAAAACATTAGGAAAAAAGTTATAAATGATCCAAAAATTGGAAAGGATGCTATATTTACAAATTAACAGTAAAAGGAATTAGAAGAATATACCATAAAAGGCATCCTAACATTTCGTTACGTAACCCTGAATCAACAGATGTAACAATGTTCTTCAATAACTTGGAAGCCTTGCAACAAAGTACCACTTTGATGCTAATCATATTTACAATATTGATGAGATAGACATTTCTCATGTCCAAAGAAATTCATGGCTTAGCAACAAGTGGTAAAAGAGGTACTACAACAACAGTTGTTTGCGCAATCTGTGATTCAGCAAAGCATTTTCCTCCGTTTTTTATTTTTAAGATGAAGCGAATGAATGCTCATCTATTGTGAGGAGGCAATGCTGATATGACCTATTCGTAGATTGGTTTCATCACTTCATTTCCTATGCTAAGCCAACTATTGAAGAACCAATTCTACTTATTCTAGACAATCATAAAAGTCCTGTTAACCTTGCTTGCTATCTGCTTTGCCGTCATAATGGAATAATGTCATTGTCCCTTCCACCACATGCATCATATCGTTTACAACCACTGGCCTTAACATATTTTGGACCCCTCAAGACTGCATACAACAGAGAATGCTTCAAATAGACCAAAAAATTACACAGTATGAAGTTGTTGAACGTTTCACTAAAGCTTTCGACCACATTAGCAATATAGAAAAAGTAGTGAACGGTTTTCGGGTAGCTGGTATTTGGTGCATCAAAATTATGCAAGAACTAATACTCATTCGAATCGAGTTGTAATTTCGAATAAATAAAAAATAATATTGGATGCGACAGCAAGTACCTCAGTTTTCCACTGCCCGGGATAAACCGTAACCCGGTTAATGTTACTCCGGATATTCAAGAATTAGAATTACAATGCATGAGATTCGAATGTTAACTCGATTTTAATGATAGAAGTGCCAATTTAGACAAGAAATCTTTTTAGTTTTACTATACCGGAGAGAAAAATCAATATAAGTTATATGTGAACGTGAACGAATAAATCAAAATGTTAATTAACCTATTAGAAGGAAAACAAGCCAATAAAGAATTAATTCTCTTCAGGTTTTAGCATGATATCACCGTACCATAACAACAATAATGAAACTGTGTTTGGGAAACTTCCCGTTTCATCAACCAATCAGACGGCCGATGCATTTTTTTTCGACCAAGGCCGCTGTTCTACGGCAGCAACGACTTCGCTTGGAAAGTTTCTAAATTAAATTGCAATTATCTATAAGTATATTGTTGTCTGGAATAAAAACCGAGGTTGATATTGCCAAGTTTCCAACACACACGCAGGAAAATTGTATTATTGCAAAAACACAACGCGAACTATTGTATTAAAACTATGAGAATATTTTCGTTTCCGTGTATACGGGTTATTTGATACTCCAACGCTACAGTAACGGTCACATGTTGCGGACCAGCATGATAACGCAAGTCTACATCTAGGCAGATTACGTTTTAGCTATCAAGTTACCTTTTGTGTCTGCATCAGAATTTTACTTGCTTATTTTGGGATTGAGAGAAAGCATTAAAAATACATACCTAGCGGAGACTTTTGTTATAAAAAAATAAACATTAAAATTTTTGTCCTTTTTTTACATACCTGCAACAAAAGAAAAACAATAAATTAATAATTTTGCCTTGTATTGACGGTACAAAAATGTATTGTAATAAAAAAGAAAGGGTCCGCCAAAGCATTTCTCAAAAGGATGCATTTTTCCAGAATTAGATTTATTTATAATTATATAAAATATATTTAAAAAGAAACGTATTTCATAGGTCCCAGAAAATGATACATTTTTTTATTAATTTTTGATGTACTTGCAATGCAATTTATTAATATTTCAAGATTTTAAGAGCACGACTCGTTTCAATACTACTTCGTTTGTCCCAGTCCTTTTATGGTACCCTACATATTTATTATTGCTAAAAAAATCGGTAAACATACAGAATCACATAGAAAAAAATCAATTTCATTTTTTTAAGAACGGTGTACAGAAGAAACACAGTTAATTACCCATAAAGATATAAAATGATGCAACTTCGCCTTATCTAAATCTATCTCTAACATCGGTAATTTTAGTTATCAACAGCGATATTTATTTTTCATAACGTCGCCGTCGATTAAATTATATTATATTTGAGTCATCAATAATTACTAATAATATTGATAACCATACTAGAAAGTATGACTAATGTAATAGGCAAAATTCAATGTATAAAAAAATTTAAAAAAAATAAATAAAAAAGTAAATAAAATACCTTATTGTTAGTCTTTTCAGGTGTACGCTTTTTGACATGGTCTCGTTTGGCCAAAATGACATTCCTGTCTTGCGCGTCAGAAGCGGCCCTACTTAAAATTTTACTTTTTTCGGGTTTTGGTTGTTTAGGTTCGACCCCCGTGGTACTTCTGCGCGACCTGTCGTGACGATCGAAAGGCTCATCATCTGCTCCCGTTTCAGGTTTTAAGTCACTGACACCAGGTCTTAGAAGGTTTTCAACTTCAAGGAAACTTTTCAGGGGCGGTTCTATCAGTGGGCTCTTAGGGACGTGTTTCACATCCAAAATTTCCTGAGATTTTTCGCGCAATTCTTCTCCGGCCCTACTTTTGCTTTCTTGTGCCTGTGCTTTTTTAACGAGGTCGTCGAACTTGGCGAGATTTTTGTTGATTTGCTGCTCTTCCTCGCAGCGCGTTATGTATTTTTCTATTTGCTGCAAGGAAATTAAAGTATCTGGGCCTTCTGGTTGTGGGGAGTACTTAAAGTTGGGCCCCACCGTGTGTTGGTTGTTGCTTGGTAAATTTTGATAAATAGGTTGAGGTTTGAAGTCTGGTTTTTGTTTAGAGCCGGTAGGTGAGTTTCCGGGGGTCGTGGGCGGTCTTTGTGAGCGCGGTGAAGCTGGTGTGGCTCTTTGGGGTAAGGGTGAGCCCCTGCCGCTTCCGTTTGTTTTTAAGTCTATTTTGTAGACATTCATTTCTTCCTTTTTGCGCACTTTATTCAAGAGTTTGTTGGTTGTGGCTTTGACACTTGGAAGAGGACTAGAACGGGGAGAACTTCGGTGATCCATGGCATCTGTGTACCTCAAGGTACTTTGAGCACTTTTACCTACACCTGAGTCTATGCTGTCGCTGTCCACGTCACTGTAAGAACACTCGGAAGAATTTTCACTTTTACCGTTTTTGTTGTTATTAAGCGGTTTGGTTGTGGTTTGTGCGGTAAGGTTGCATACATCTACTGTAAACCTGGAGTTGTTAACTTTAGATAAGCTATCTTGTGTACAAAGTCCTTTATCGAAACTTTTTGTGTCCAGGTTGTTTAAGTCGCGTTTACTAAAAGTGTCTCTGTACCTTTCGGAGTACTTTCCCGCATAGGTGATTTTGTCCCTTTGAGTTTTGAGGAGTTGGATGCCTATGTCGTGGCGGTTGCAATTCCAAGTAAACCTGGAGGCGGAGGCCACAGTCGGAGCACTTTCTGATATCCTTCTGCGCAATTCCACGTCCTCTTCAATCATAATTCTGCGCAATAAAAATAAGATGAAGTAATGGGTCTGTTCTGGACCTTTAGAAGCACAGGTTCATCTTTAAGGCACCACATAAGCAGCCGATTAAAGCGACATTATTCAATGACAATTACAATTGGACGGCACATACACAAGGTGTTCACATCAGCTGATAAGCACAAGTGTTTTATTATCTAAAATGAAAAAAAGAGCGGCTTATCTTTTTCGAACTCAGTATTAGCTTTTGAGGTCGATAATGTTTAATTGTTATTATATGTACACTAGTGGCATGGGCGTACACGAAAATTTAAGTGACTTGGATGTTACGTAGGAAACCGCGTCACACTGTTTGTGATACACACAAACATCGTACTAATTAGGACTAAAAAGTTTTGTATAAGGAGAGCAAACTTGCTAATTTAATGGTTTATTCTCCATGTGCAAGGTTAATGTAATTTTAATTTGAGGTCCGAACCGTTTGGTCGTTGGATCGCCACATGTGACTTTAGGTAGCAACGCAAATAAAAAATAGAGTTATTTTTTATTTGATGGCTTCGGTATATAAACTATTGTTTCTGGAAAATGCTGCGGTTAAGCGTAAATATATAGATACATCAGAATAAAAGTGACATGTGGTGATATAAAATGTATAAGATATTACTCAATCCGATAAAATATTAGTCATTAACCTAATTTTCTTGTTTTTCTTTCGATGCGAACGTCTACTTTTTCTGTGTTACTTTGCTCAATATAGAGTCACAAAACGAGTGCCTAAAATGGAAGAGTTTGCTTTAAATTTATGCCGTTGCAATAGGTGCAACTAGTGGGTCATACCATTTTAGCAGGTTTAAATTGTTTAAACAAAGAGCAAGAGAATAAATTCAGCATTTCTTTGGTACACTTATGCCGTTAAATGACGTTTTTTCCTTTCTAAAAACTTAAAATTTACTGCAAAAATAAATTAAGAAAAGGTTTTAATATAATCTAATGGAGTTAATTGCAAAAGTCATGTGCCTGCAGGCTAAATCAAAATGTATCTGGGACATGCATGAATTTAAGAGAATCTGCTTGGATGAAGTGTAATAAAACTTAAAAAGTAGCCCAGGTAAAAAAACACCGTGAGATTCCAAAGTCTGTGAACTTTCAGCGTTTATTTTTTGTATTATTTAAAATTATTTTTAGATATTGTTATTACTTTTTACTTAGTATATTTTACCAAGAGTCAGCCAATTTTATATAATTAAATATGAATTTGGAGACCTTGCATACATGACATTAAGGTAATTACGGACATTTACTATGTGCGACTGTCGATTAAAAAAATTATGGCACATATTGTTTTGTTGTTTCGGGGAGCCTTTCAGTGTAATTTATATAAAACACCGGGCGTAGCTTTAATGGCTTTATGGGATTTATAGCGTCAGAAAAACTCGCTTAATTATTTATTAAGGCAAAAACAAGTTTGTTTTTCAATTACGTATTATTTTTAAATTTTTAATGAATTTTAGTGAGTCACTGGTGTACCCAATTAGACCAAGGAAATAACCTATTTTAAAAGCTTTTATTAATAAATAAATGCAATTAAAGTTATTTATAACAATGGCTGCTTTAAGTAGAGAAAAAAAAAAGATTAATAATTCATAAAGACAAGGTAATACGGAGTTTATCCAAAGGGTACATTCCGATGAAGTTAAAAATTCATGGATTGCAAAAAACTTACTGTAAAGGCGCGAGTGTGTGGTAATACGTTAAATTACTAAAAAACAAAGCAAATAGAAAGCGCGGTTGTATAATCTGCGAGAGGCGTCAAAAATTTGTAAAATGTGACCAAATTGCGGTGCGCGTTTCGCGTACGTCCAAGCCTTTGTGTGTTCACTTACTTATCGAATTTTTGGCAGCACTAAAACACAAAATCGCACTTTAGCATTTTATCTGTCGCAAATGCAGATAAAACAGAACTAATTGTTCCATGCGATATGCACACAACTCCCTTGTTTAGCCGTCCTCGCATCACTTCAAATTACTCATGCAGTCACACAAATGACTAACGGTAACTAGGAAAAAAGCTAATCCAGGAAAAACAGACCGTATCACACCGTTTTAAACTAAATAAATACTAGAAAAAATCTATATAGATATTTTTCTGTTGGCATATGTGTAGTAAAACCTACCGGCACGGAATGATGTAACTAGAAACGAAATATTGGACTCGGTATTTAAACAGCTAGTCTATTGCTGTGTGCTGCGTTTCGTTGTCCCTCCTACTACAATAAACGGCGGAGAACCCCGGACTGTGATTCGTATGACGGTACACCGGATAATTGTGCAAATTTTTATGTAATTGCAGTTGTCGATTTTTACCGCACAACAGCTAATAAATCTGTTTGTCTTTTCGGACAGCTGATTTGCTTTGTTGTAATCATGTTGTTTGACGTTGTCATGGGTTGTTTTCGAAATAAAGCGAATCTTTCCAATGGAGGATTGCAGAATCGTTACTAGATGATGGTGTACATCACAGCAGGGCATTTAATTATAGAATATTTATAATTAGGGTGTTGGTTACAAATTATTATCCTAACGAGTGCCCGTGTCCTTCGATTAACGATGGTAATTACTTCTCCAAAATGTATGAACATTTATTACTACAAAATAAAATATTCGAATAAATAAAGCAAGAGCAAAGATTGTATTAAATCAAGCGAGTATGCAATAATTATCTATCTAAAATTCGTGCAGAATCATGAAAATGGAAATTTACTAAAGTTTATTCCAATTGCTTCAACTTCGAGTAGTCAAATTGAAATCCAAATACCAAAGAAAATGAATATGAAAAGAAAAAGACGAGCTGACTCTATAAGTAAATTTTCACAAAGTTTTGAAGAAGAAGGCGGACCATCTAAAAAAAAAACGTTCGAAATGCCGACGATAAATTGGTGGACCATGCTCTTTTCACATGGTTTAACAATAAACGAGCACAGAGCCAGTCAGTAAGTGGTGTTGTGTTGAGTGTTAAAGCTCAACAGTTTAATGAGCAACTTGGAGGGCCTACAAATTTTAAAGCTTCCCAAGGATGGCTTCGCAACTTTAAAGCGGGGCATGGGGTACGACAACTTTCTCTTCAAGGAGAATCACTCTCGGTAGATGTGACTGCAGCCGATTTATTTAAAGAAAAATTTCAGCAGGAAATTGCTGAAGGAGTTTGGGACAGAGATTGTATATATAATGCAGATGAACATTAGCTGGTCAGCACGAAACTCGAGCGCCAGGTCATAGAACGAAGACGGATCAGGTAACGCTGTTAGTGCTCAAATTTAACGGGTACCCACAAAATCCCTTTGCTTGTAATAGAGAAATCAAAACGTCCAAGAGCATTTAAATCTTCAAAATTACCTGTTTATTATTAATCGCAAAGAAGTTCGTGGATCAATAGACCTTCTTTACCGAATGGTATGATACATTTTTTATCCCCGACGTAAAACGTTTCCACGAAGAAACCGGAAAGGTTGGAACAAACATCTCCTAATTGATAACGCACCATCACATCCAAGTGCCGAAGAATTATTAAGAGAAGATGGGCGTTACCGTGTTCAGT
>JAUIMW010000033.1:0-33876 GCA_033557785.1 Enochrus cinctus | reverse complement strand
TTATTACAACAAATGTGTTTCAACAAATTTCTAGGCGAAATTTTTTGTACAATTTCATAATAAATAACACAGATTGCATGGAGAAAATATCATATACCGAGTCAAAACATTCCTAAAGAGAGTAAAACGCGAAATTTTATAAGTAAACCTTCACTCCAGAATCTAATGGAATTTGAATTTTATATTAAGAAATTTTCATTTTTTCCTTGGTTCTAATACTACTACAATCAAGCAAGTACATACCCGTCTCCCTATCACAAAAAATACACTTAAGTACTATAAGTATCTATAACAATAAAATTACTATTTTCATTACAAAAACAAACTTTTATTATAAAGCCAGTTTGAAAAATATAAATAAATTTAAAAAAATTAATGAATCAGTACAGTGAACTAGTACAGATTCAATATTCTAAAAAACGTTAATTTATTTAAAAAATACAAAAATAGAAGAAGAGGAAGGAATATTGAATTATACAAAATACATTGTACAAGCGCTTTTTTCTAAAGAAAATTCCTTCTAATGGCTCAATAAAAATTGTATGTTGTGCAGAAAAGCTGGACATTCATTTTTCTCTTGGGTCTGCCCAGTACCACCGCCCCTAGCAATGCTTCAAAATTGAACCATTTTACCATTTTACATAATCATTTTCTATTTAATTTTGTGAAGTTGAAGTAATTTGCTGGTGATATACAACAAAGTTATGAAATAACAACTTTAAATAAAGACCATTTTTAAAATCAAATTGAGTTCCAAATGACAAGTTAAATAAACTTTTTTTCATATTTTCTCATGTTAAATTTGTTGTACTTGGAAAAGTGTAAGAATTTTCTAGCTGGTCGTCGAGAAAATTGCTCTTCTTCAAGTAGTAGCACTATATTTAGACCAATTATTTGGACCGTCTACAACACTCGCATATTTAAGAAGCGATAATGCCATGTCGTACATGACAAGGTGTCAACGTTTTAACCTCAACATAATTAATGAAAGCAAGTTATTGCAAAGAAAATTAATATATAGGATTTTGCGAACCTCCCGGTTATGTTTTTAATAAATTATCAAGAATAAGATTTGCAGTTTGCGCTTGTCACATCAACTTATTTTTCCATTACCATTAGCTTCACTCGTGGGTTTGAACTACATAAAATATGCCCGATGATAAGTTATCCTGTTCATATCAACATTAAAATTACTTTTTAATAATTAATGCTTTTATATATTACCGCTTTATACATAGCTGGCATTTCCCTTGAGAAGCCATGATATTGTTCGTTAATCGACATTGGAATTATTTATGTCATTCAACTTGAATGTGTAAACTAGATGCTATATTTCATTTTACAAAAAACGTTACCAAGTAAATTAAATGCCACGAGAGTTGATTGCATTTTTTTTAATTAGTAAACTGAGCAGCTTTTTTTGTTGAAAATCGAGCTGTTAGCAAATGTGACAACAAAGATTTATCATCGCGTCTGTGCAGTTTTAATAAACAAGAGGCGTGAGAACAAAATCAGGAAGGTTTCTATTAAATATTTCATGGTTATCCCTATTCTCTTTGTCCCGGACGAAATATAACCGCCTCTTAAGCCGTATTTATTTTTTATTTAATTTAGAGAGTTAAACAAATACCCCTTAAATTATATGCTACTGATTATCATAATACTAATTTGCATATAGCGTATGCTTATGTGCGTACCTAATTAAAATTTGAATTTATTTTTACGGTGCTAAATAACCGGAAATTAAATTTTTAAATTTTTAGCAGGTAATTCGCAATTTTTTAAAGATAGATATTTACATCTCGCTTCTCTGAAAGTAGTTTCTGATCGTTCATCAAACTGTTAGGATCTCCCAAAATTTCATTTATATAGCCTAAAAATATTATATTCTCTCCCTCCAAATTAACAATTATTTATTTCAATTATAGAGCATTTGATAATAATTTAATAATATGTAAAATAAAGAATAATATATAATTTTTTTTTAATCTGGGCGCACGGGACTAAAAAAGTCTTATGGAGACTATCAAAATGATTTCTTATATTTTGTGTTTTGAATTTCTTAGAGTAGACTGATAACGGGTCAAGGAAAATAGCTTTCGAAATTATGCACTGTATTTTAGCCAATGGAACATTACAACACAGACATATCTCGATTTTACAATGAAAACAGGTGCAGGTCATGTCTTTTGTGTTTTCAGAACTCATGACAATTTGTCACAATTATAAACGAATACTTGTCAGCCGATATTTACTTGAATCTATGAAGATTTACTTCCTATTTAAAGCGAGGAAGTGCGGTCTTCATTTTGTGACGTCACATTTGAATTCCAAATTTTATTTTTCACTATAAAATTCTTATCGATAGGCTTCCTTTTACGAATATTACCATCTTTAAAACGTCAAAATAGCAATTTCTTTTACGACGTACAAAAATAATACAAAACTTCTCTTATTGCATGAAAAAACTCTATCTACAAGATCCGTTACTAAAAATTCTCCTAAGTTGTATTTTTAACTCAAAATAGCAAATTAATTTAACCTCTGCAAGACAAAATAGACTTACTTTAAAGCAATGTTTATGTTTTGCATATATATTTCTTAATAACAAAATAACGCTCCGAAAATGTTATTTCATAGCAAATATTTTAGCAATTATAATTATGCAAATACGCGGATGCATGAATATCGTATTATTCAAATTGAAAACGTATTTTCTTCTAAAACCTATTCTGCAGGTGTCAAAATACACTGTTTACCGTCATCTAAATCCTAATTGCACGATCCGCGTTATCGCGGTGTTACAGCTCAAATCCCTAGTTCTACACAATTTTACATCTTGTATCGTTATTTCCAGGTGACTGCGGCTGGCAAAGCGGTCCTCATAACTGGATGTGATTCCCGCATTGGCAGCGCCCTCGCTCGATACCTAGATGAACAAGGGTTCACAGTGTTTGCAGGATTCCAGGACATCGAACATCCATTGGCTGAAGAACTCAAGGAAGAATGCTCCGCCAGAATGCATGTTCTACAGCTAGATGTCACTTGCGAAACAGATATTCTCGCCGCCTCGCTCTATGCCGTCGAGCATTTACCGGACTACACGACTCCAGGACTCTGGGCTGTTATTCATTGCGCTCAATGGGTAGCTTTAGGAGAGATTGAATGGGTTCCACACCAGGTATTGCTTTTTAAGGTTTTCTCTACTGCAATCACAGTTTCTGTACTGTACGTTAAAGCTAACAAACTGATCGTAGCTACATTTGAACCAAATTACATTATGCGATAACGTTTCATTTATCTAACCTTCCGCAATATAACCAAAACTATTTATTATCATTTAGCAAATTGTGTTCAAATTAAAATCAACTGCTTGCGTCGAGTTAGTTAATTCAAAGGTCAGCGATTTTAGTTTGCTTTGATTACGCATACACCCACGTGAATTCATTCGCCATGGGCATTTCCTCCTCTGAAATTTTCCAATCCGGAACATTCACGCTATTTGATCACGTATTAGGTAAAAAATCATTTTCTCTTTTTATAGATTCAACGCCTAAGCCTTTAAATTGCGACTCCCTCCAAATTTAAAAATAAAACGAATTTAGCAAAGCAATATTCTGCCAGCATAACGTATTTACTCATTTATATTTCGGTATGCACCTGATAAAGTTAATGAGGGTTGTAAAAAATGCACTTAAGAAATAGCGCTGCTTTTCAGACTTTAGACAAGAAAAGACCATAAACTACTTACTCGTAGAGTAATTTTGCGTTAATAATAAATGAAGAACTATGTCTTGTTCTTTAGTAATTACCATTAATTACTTGGAAGTAGGTTACTCAAATAGTTCTATCCAAAATAAATAAAGAATTTACTGACCATAAAAGTACATACATAATTATGTGAAACAAGCCCCATGGTCCGACCGTTACTTGTGGCAAAATGTTTCGTAGAACTACCTGCTCTTCCCAAGTTACCAAAATGTCCATCTTACTTTTCTTAGGATCAACCAGCCAACCTGGTTGAATCAAAAACCTGGTCCTAAACAGAACGGCTGCAGATCAAGGGATTTGAAGAAAAGGAAAATTTTAATGATAAATTAGACAAAGTAAGGACTCCAATATTGACAAAACTAGCGACTTTGAAAATTCTGAAACGTATAGAACCATTTGTCTTCTATTACATAATATCTAGACATTAGGTCTAGTCTCCGACGACAATGAAATGTTAAATAAAAACTAAGCAAATTATGATTAATTGTTTCAAATCCTTAGAATAAACGCGTTGTCCCCATGCATGTCTACGATATCGATCATCACTATAAAAGCACGATTGACTTTATAATTATATGCAAGGACATTATTTTTCAATTATACACGACATGTTTAGAAATATAATGATATGATGTCTTCCTAATTAGCTTGGGTAAATGTTTAAAATAACGAATACTTATTTCCACAATAAAAAAAAATTATAGAATTTGAAGGTGGAGAGTAAAATTTCCTTTTTTTATACAACCTACTAAAATTTGGGAGTAAGTATTATATTCCGTATACTCAATACGCTGCTGTACCGTAACCGGAAATACAATTGCCAATATGTGGGTGTAAGCTTGCCATTATTTGTTTGCACTAGTTCTAGTAGCTTTTTCCGCCCGCGTTAATGTCGGATAGCAAATAGCTTTAACCCACTCCTTATATGAGCTTAAAGAAAGTCAGCATTCATAAATACTAGCCTCAGAAATTTATTTCAAAAAGTTCCTCAAGTCAAATTTTACTGTACATGAAATTATTTAAAATATATTAATATGTTTCAGGTAATACAAAAGGCCACTGAAATCAACCTCTTAGGACCAATGAGAGTAAACCAGATAATGTTGCCATTAGTCCGAAGAGCCCGAGGGCGTGTTGTATTTTTGACATCCGGCTTATGCAGAATAGCGACACCTGTACGTGGCATTCATTGCGCAATGTTAGCGGCTATTGAATCACAAGCGATGTGCTTGAGGGAAGAATTGAGATCCAGGGGAGTTGATGTTGTTGTTGTCGCCCCGGGAGAATTTACATCCGGAAACTCTTGGCTCACCGACGAAACTATAAAGGAACAGGCTAAAGACATGTGGCGTCAACTGCACAAGGAACAAAGAAATACATACGGAGAGGATTATTTCGAAACCGCTGTCAGAAGTTTAGAAAAGTTCACAAAACCACAGGTAAACATTATTTATCCTTGGTCTACTTTAACTTATGATATATCTCTTGTGAGGTTTTGCGTTGAGGTTTAAAGTTTTTTTGAAGTTAATGCGCATAATATACGACAATTTTTTTATAAATTTAAAAAAAATCTTTTCCATTAAATATTAGAAAACGTTTAAAATTTGCAACAAAGAATTAAGAATCCTTTGAGTTACACTTACACTATCAAGAATTCTGAAACAGTTATCCTGAGAAATTTTAGGACGTCAGTTTACAAAGTAAATTGCGTACAATAATTAGATACCATTATATTCATCTACTATGAAATCAAAGAAGGCCTCCTACACAGGCTCTGAGGTTCTCCTTTGTCATGAGGCGCAACAGAAAATATCAGATTGCTTGGGGTAGCTGTGTTAATATTTCAAGAACAAGAGCGCAGAGTTAAAATTAAATATTATTAAACTACCTCCTGCTGACGCCATCTTAATAAATTGCGGTGGATGTTTTACGGTCTTACTAGTTGAGAATTCTTGACGTATGCTCCTCCATGAATAACACCTAGGTCATATGCAGCTACGTATTTTAATGCTGCCAGTTCTAAGCTTAAATTAAATGACAAAAAAAATTCGGTGTAATTTTCCCTCAGATAAAAAATAGGAGTAGTAATAACTCACGCTATAAAACATTGCTTCTAATCTTGGGATCCTAAAAGTATGAAGCAATTTAGCCTTATATATCATATAAAGCTTTTAGTTGTATCTCATGTTGGTACTAATATGAATTTATGTTTCTCGCAGGACGCCGACATTTCTTCAGTCCTAAGGGCCCTGTCAGAAGCCATAATTTGCACCTTCCCGCTTCCAATGTACACCCCCGTCACGAAAAAAGAAAAGTTGCAAATCCTCATTGCAGACCACTTCCCCAGGTCTGTCTACGAATTCTTGTATTCATAATAAGAATCGAAAGAAACGAAACATAAATATAAATATGTGTATATTGCCAAATGCATATTAAAATAGACTTGTAAATGTTTTTCATTGTACTTATCATCACACTTAATAAAGTATGTTTTAATACAACAGATTTTTTGTGTAACATTTGTAAAATAAATAAAATTTTTATTTTCACATTGGTTATTCCCATGCAGACATGAATGACGGAGTCCTTTTATTCGCACAACGAATGAACTCTCATTGGATGGATCTTTCCTCTGTTTGGCAATTATTTTTCTCTGAGCACATTTTGCTTTTAGTACGTATGGTTCACAGGTAGGTATGCTCTAAAATAAATAGTAGCCACTACATACATATATAAACACAAGTCTTTTATGAAGAGGCAAGGGAAGACTTAATAGATTTGATGCTGGCAGTTACTACCGATTAGTCAGGTGTAGAATGGGTATCAATTTGAAAATGGAAAGGCGGAAAATAATACCATCTTCCAAGAAACTCAGTATCGAAAATCTTAAGACAAACCAATTAACATCTCGACTCAACCCAAGGAACAGGCAGAATTTCGAATCAATTGCTTCTTTTCCTGGAACACTTGTTTTGTGTGTGTTTGTGTTTTCTTATGTGTAAAATAATTGGTCGTTATCGGCTGCAAAAATTAACTTTGAATGATATTCTTATTTGTTATACGCTGATAATTTACAATTTTAATTCTATTGGCCATACTGTTACCAATTGATATAAAATATCTGTTAAATCCATTGTTTTTTTTTTAATTCGTTAGAATTGTACAATATTACAATAAACGTTCAGTAGCATTCTACAAAAAATGTTGAACACAATATTTTAATGTACGCCTTTCATCAAGGTATGAATATAGGTATCTGTACCCCCATACAGTTGTACTCTGCTATAATAGCAGTTTTTTTTGCAGTTCTGTCCCTTTTATTTGTGATCTGTCGCTTTGCAACTTACCAACAGCACAGCATTACTCTGCGACTTTTTTTGGGGGAAATCACATAACAGAATACAATCTGATCAGTAATATCTACTTTCTCTGCCAGCAAATTTTTTTTTTAGCTCCGTCAGCAAAAAATTTTAATTCCTGCGAATTGATTCCGTCAAATAAGTTCCCAATCTGTATTTCACTAGATGGGAAAAGATGGAAAAAAAATTGTCCACAAAAACGTGATAACGCTTTTGGAGGATACCATTATTTATAATGGTGTTTATTTGGTAGGTATTGCAGAATTGTAGACTTGTCTCCACTAAACTCTCATCCACGCTAAGTTACTGGTGTGGAACATAAAAATGACGAAACACTTCATTGGCGTGCCTCATAAGTGGGTGGTATTTTGTTGTAGGATCGTATCATTCGATTTTGGAACGGTGGCTGAATGAACCAGCGCTGGGAAAACATTTGACCAAACCATAGAGAATTTTGGGACGGTAACCTACTCCAATATGATTTTATGATAGGTTTTTTTTCACATTTAGAATGTAAACTATGAAAGCTTTTATCTCTTCCATAGTTACATCCTTCCATTTTTTCATTATATTAGTTTCACGCGCAATGAGAATGAATGAACTTTCTTTAAAAATAAATCAAAATATGCCGTTAGGTCTGCATTCGATGTTGGCATGTTTTTGGCCCAGGAGTTTCTCCGAGTAATGGAGGAAGGGTTCTGTCTTTTTGTACAGAATCTTCCGTGTACGCATCATCATCACTATCCCTTGACTCACTGGATGCTTCACAATATCTGATTGCTCCAGTTGATAAATTAGTATGTTCACAATATTAACTCTTTTTTTCCTACAATATCTGTCGATTTGATTTTGACTTTGAGACACCACTTCTTCAATGTTGAACTTTTTGAAGAATTCAAATACGCATACTTCAAAGGATTTGAACCTTGCCGCGGCAGAAAGTGTATGGGCTTATCACACTGTGCAAGAAAACTACACCAAATATTGACAGAAAATAATTTGATAGAAAAAGGCGTGGCAATTTGTGGCGGTATCTCAATGTCATTTTTGCGGGTGTAGGCGAGGAACTAATATGTGTTAGAAAAATTACAATCATTTCTGAAAAACCGTCAGTTGGTATTGGATGTGGAGCCCATATAATTCACAATGCAATAAAATCTGCTGCAGATGGCCTACCTTTAGATTGCGAAAAATGCTTGGCTAGAATAAAACCAGGTGCCTGCTTTGAATAAAGTTTTAAAAATGTACCAGCCGTTAAAAAAGATTTGAGCATTGAAAAGTGTTCAAATTATTAAAAAAAAAATTCAAGATCCCAGAACAGAATTATGGATTCATTTTTTACACGCTCAGTCATCAAGTTTTCGCCAAACTGAATTGAAGGTGAAAGGCCAAACTTTGTCAGCAATTGAAACTGCGAAAGAAATCAATCTACAGCTACAGAATTTTATAAAACAAGCCGTAATTATCTAGAACAGTGGACTTGCTGAAAAAATGGAGATATTTTGTTGAGAAAATTTGCGAAAAGAGTCTGCATGGGAAGATATCCAAAAAACAATGGATATATTGATTAAAAAGAGATATATTGACTGTAATTAGGATACAGAAGTATTCAACGAATTCATATTAATTTCAAAGTACGTCACTTCCCAAAAAATAGCAGAATGGTTAATTTAAAAGTTTCCACAAAAACTCGTTGGGTATAAATAACATTTGTTTGTATTGTTACATTTTTTCTGGATAAAGAACAAGTTATATACCGTTATAAGTTAAAAAATAAATGGTCAGTTTATTGTAGATTAAAATATTCTTAATGGTCCTAATAGAAACTTTTATTTAAAAAACCGGATTGACAGTTTTTTAGATAAAAAATGTTTTTTCGGTAAAAAGCGGAACCAACTTTCCACTTTTTCGGTTAATTCACAATCCAGTTATTCAGATATCGGATAATCGAGAATCTATAAACTTCCAGAATAAATCATTATTAAAAAGCATTAATTTTTCTTCTTAAAAAATGTAACCAAAAGCAATGGAATATTTAATTTGATATTGCTTTTACATTATTTAGTTATGTTAATAATTTTTTTCTAAATCTAAAAAATACCCTTATTGATTTAAACTATAGTCATGCGCGAGGGAAGCAGCCTACCGTACACTCGTGTGGGTCTGGTGGCCGTCTGAGGGCGGCAACCATCCTAACAAAATTTAAAATAATTTTGTAAATAGTAATAAAGAGTTGTGTGTTTGTATGTGAGTGTAAATTCTTATCACTGCCATTAAAGTGTCTACAATATGGAAGATGGTAGTAGTACGAACGGTAAACCATTTAAAATAACCGATGCCACAAGAGAAAATAAAAAAGGCGTGGTGGCTACGTCACTTGAAGATCTAACCTCAAAGATAATAGAAAAATTACAAATAAAAACAAACTCAAGTGATGACAACAAACTGACAATTGTATTAGAAGCTGATGGTACGGAAATCGATGACGACGAATATTTTGCAACTCTAGATCCAAACACTAGCCTAATGGTATTAGTTGGAGATGAAAAATGGTTACCGCCTGCACCACCCTGTCGATTTAACATAGATCAAACCGATGGAGGTAAAGTCGAACCAGATTTAGCAAATTTAGTAGGAAAATTAAAACACAATCTTTGTCACGTATCACTTTTACGAGGTCCCGATCTGGAACTGTTAAGTGACATGGATCCCGATTCGTTGGAAGACATGACGATTTTAGACAAGATATTCTTGGAGCAACTTAAAGAAGCCTCGGGACGATATTTGAGCGAAAAGAGACAAGCGCAAGATGCCATGGATTTGTTAAGACTTTATCAAGAAAAACAGGCGGAATCCGGAGAAACGCAGTAAATCGGCCTGATTCCGGATTACTATAAGACTGAATGCCAATACACTTCCTGACCTGGCAAATTAATTGCTCAAATCACATGCACGAACACGCCTACGATTTATAACACCAACATTGGTCACATCAATTTATTACCACAAAAGAACAGTTGAAGAATCCCATGAGCAGCACAAATCACATACCCATATTTAATCACCCTTTTGTAAAATGTTTGTCATTATATATCGTCTGGTTAGTGAATGTTAGCTTATCCATAGCTGTGATATTTATTGCACAGACTAGTGGCTCTAGTTTGACTAGTCGATAATTATTTAATAAAAGATTTTTGAAAGTTAGTGTGTACGTTGATAAGCTCCGTTCACTGACAAGAGTAAGCATGGAACCCATTATCGTTCATACTATTTATTAAGGACATAGTTTTTAATACTACTCATTATCTTATAATTGTATACAATTTAATTTAGAACTTTAATGATAATAAAGTAGACGTTTACAAATTCTTTGTTTATTAGACCTATTCTTGATATTTGTTAACGGTATTATCAGAAGTGTAGTTTTTAACACTTGAATGCATTTATTCGCAAAATCGATTTTATAGCAATTCCCCAATAAAACCGGTCAATATTAGTTGAAATTGCTAATCAGATATAAAGTAGTTTTTGCAAAGATAACAGCGAAATAAATATGACAGCTCAAATTCCTTCAAGAGATTTCATCAATTTAATTAAATGTAATTTACTCGATAGTACAAAAATTAATTAAACATTTACGTAAACGGAATTAAAACCAACAACCCACAATTTATTTTTCTTGAAATTCATTTATTAAGATTTACATACATTTATAAAACAATAGATTTTTGAAAGTGTTACAAAAAATTAATAATAAATACAACGGTAGGAAAACATCTTTAATACTAATACAGAATGTAACGTTACACATTTTTATAAACTTTTCATTTTCGACTTCATAGACAGTAAGCAACAGGTAAGTAGGTGTATGTGTAAAGATGATTCGTACGTTTACAGGATTGCATAGTAGTTACACATCGATACATTAAATAAGAGTACAAGAACTCTTCTCGCGGAAGGGATTGATTCTCTGGCTGGAGAACCCGACCAAGAGGCAGTCTTCCTGCTCGTGTTCATTGATGAATTTTATTATGTCGGCCACTGCCTGTGACACTGGGATGCGTTTGATGGCGGCTTCCCTGCGCAGCTGCTCCGTTACAGCGCGCTGTTGCTGTAAATTAGAAACAACCATGTCCATCAGAGCCGTATCTGAGAGGCCTATTGTGAATTCGGCTCGTAAACACTAACACCAAAAAACAGGGCGCGGTTTTTAACACCGCACTCAACTCACAACTATGTTAGTCACTAAACAAAACTTGCGGAAACGATCCTACCGCAGTTCTTCAGCTTTATAATGCAATTGTGATTAATAAGGAAATAATACGTTACTTTACCATTAATTCATTACAAATCTGTCATTTTCATTTGACCTTCAACGAATTTAGGAATACTTGACAGCGTGTATTGGCAGCATTGTAAAGGCGCCGATTTCAAATTTTCAGCTGAATTAATACGTATAGATGTTACGTGATCATATTCATCACCCTACTGATTAAGTACCTGCTTTTAAAGGCAGCATATAATATGAACCATAAAATGTTTCCAAGAAATTACAGTTACTAAGTAGATAATAAAAACCCCAAGTTTGATAATATTTTATTCATATATTTTTACTCAGTGGTAAAAAATTAAATTTCATAAGCTAGCAATAATTTTACATTTTACTTATTGTTGTTAAAAATTCACACGCAAAAAGCAAAACTGACATAACATCACTTAACAGGGACATTTTTTAATGTCTTAGCCAATATGTGTCCCTTCTCAGGGACAAACAAAGGCACGCCTTTATAACATGCTTCTAAAGAATCATTAGTGTGGAGATCTGGAGCAACCGTCTCAAAAATTTTCTTCTTGGGATTCATAATGGGATCCGGTTGCCTTTCAAAGCCTTTACAGTGCACTAATTCACCTGCAGAACAAGATGCAGGAGGAGATAGAACTTCTACTTTTTCTGATGTACTAGCACACATAACCATAGCTTCTGATGTAATTCCTCGCATCTAAAACAATTTACCATGTGATAAATTAATTTTTATTACGCAAACCCTAAAAAATAACTTACCTTAACAGGCTTTAAATTGCAAAGCAGCATTACGGTTCTGTCTCGTAGTTCATCAATAGGAACATGCTTAACCAGTCCGGAACATACAGTCCTTGGTTTTTCTTCCCCGCAATTAATTTTCAAAACATATAATGAGTCAGCATCAGGATGCCTTTGAACATCTTCCACTTTAGCAATTCGGAAGTCCAATCTGCCAACATCAACTGGAGGTTCTGCAGGTGCTGGAGCTTTTTCCTTTGCCTCTTTCACTTTCTTTTCCTTTTTTGGTTTTTCAGCTTGAACTTTGGGCTCAGGAGCCGCAGTTGGCTTGCTCTCGACATCAGGAGTCTCTTCGACTTTTGAAGATAGAACTGTTTGTGGTAACGGAACCTGTTTTACACCATTACTAACTTCAAGTTGAGTTAAGCGCTGCTTGGCTTCTTCTACGGCTCTTAAGAGTTGAGCATTTTCTTCTCTCAACTGCTGGGCTTTAATTGTGTTGAACGTCTCATTTAAATCTTTTAGCTGCAAATATACTCATTAGAATAAAGTAAATACATATTGCAAGAGTACTAACCTCATTTTTAAGTTCATTTATAGTCAGTTTTGCAAGCTCAGCGTTTTGCTTTATACGTTCAATTGAAACATTTGAAGCCATGTTGCACAAATAATTAAATGTGTATCGTCTGCACAAAATCATCAACTTTTTATTGATAAAAATTGAGCACCATCAGTACATAACCAAATTTTCGAATTTAGGGGACTGCGCGACGATAATCGAATATTTTTATGGAATTCTAGGGTTGTACAAAATGTGCAATAAACGTCAACTTTGATTAATGCAAGAACGCACATTTTGCGATTCTCTTCATAAAATGTACAGTAATTTCTCTTTACGTATTAATAAAATAATATATTACGTATTAATAAAAAATATATAATGATCACTCTATTCAAGTTTAGTTATCAAATTACAGTACTATATGGATTTATTGCTCAAATTCATATCGCATAGTTTAAAAATTGCGCCCCAGAACTTCACATAAATTTTTAACGCTTTTATCAAAACCAATTCGGGCTGATTAATTTCTAGCTTTTGTTTACGACCAGGCACAAAAGGCAAACGGTTGATTTTTCGAGTTATTTTTAAATTTAGATAATGTTGTTATTTTCGTCGCATTATGTTATTATTACATAAATAACACTTGACAATTGACAGCCCGGGATGTTAAGAATGTTATTAACAACCCGCTCATTTTTTAAGATTGAATTAAAACCGAAAAAGTAACACATATTTGATAATAATGAGATGCACATAAATAGGGGACAATCTGGAGAACATTATATATCCGTGTAAGATATGCCATGTCCGTAGAAAAGAAGATTTATACGCATAGGTATATAGAGAATTGTTGAGAACTGCAGAAAATGAAAGATGTGAAAATAGCCGCGTATAATTTGTTATGTGCTCATAACTTTTAATCGTTAAAGTCCCTAATGTACGCGAAACGTCAAAATGGTTACGTCATTAATATGCACCACAAAATTTACAAGCCATCGCATGACCGGCCGACAGAACTGAAGTGGGAAGTGATGGTGCTCATCTGTGTGCTGAAACTATAACATATAACTTCTATTAAAATGAATAATTTTAGCATTTATAAAGTAATACTCGTTATTTTACACATTATTTATTCCGGTTTAGAATTTTTACATGATATATGGATATATGTTAAGATAAACTTCATAGAAAACAACAGAGATCCCAAATTGGATGAAAGATATCTCTTAAGAATAAAGCAGTTTGAGAAAATACCCAATCATCTGACTGTTATCCTTGGAACTGAAAAACCTTCATTTAGAGATCTAGCAAATCTTGTGTTATGGTGTTTGAGCGCAGGCATTCCATTTATTAGTTTTTATGATCACGAAGGTAAGAATTAAACTTTACTGCTATTATGAATGCACTATATTTTAATTTTGTTAAATGTTTAAATTATGCTAAAGAAATATTATGCAACAACATTTACAGTCCATAACTCTTAAAACATCAACAATTTACAATCAAAACCTAAGAAGAACAAATACATCTTTGTTACTTGTTGCAAAATATTTTTATGAATTGCACGTTAAAATATATCATTATTTGTTCCTTCACTTTGTCAATTTCCTTTTTCCTCCTTGTCAACCTAATAGGAAAAAGTCCTTTTATTTATCAGACTAATTGTTTGCACTTTGCCTCAAAGTCTATTACTATTTATATTTGTAGGTCTACAAAGCAATATCTAATTAGCACAAAGAATTTATATTTTACTTCCAAGCAAAAGTAACATTAAAAGTAATTAAGACCGTAAAAGAAAATTGGGTATAATTTTATCATTTTTAGAATGATTTAGATAATAATTTTCCATATGATTTAAAATCTATTTGAAATGTTAAATTTGCATAATAGTATCATTTATTGTTATTGCGCTATTTAAATAATAAATGTAAATTGCATCCTTTAAAGAGATTTTAAGCTCAGTCTGAAATGGCCAACTATTGAGATATAATTTCATTTAAAAAAATTGTAAATATTTTTTTAGTTCAATAGTTCAGAAATATTAATTTAATTTTAAATATCTATCTCTGTTGTAGGTTTTATCCAAAAACACGAGTCTGACCTAAAAAATGAGGTAGATAGTCTAATGCAAGAAAAAGACCAACAAATAATCTGGCGCATAAAAGAATCTTCTGACATTCTCAACAATCATAATTCCAAGAAGTGCATTCAAGTAAAAACATTAACTCTTTTAGATGGTAGGCAAAGGATAGTTGACACAACTAAGGAAATAGCAGAAACCTATTCTTCCAAAGACGTTAACTTAGACTTCGTTGACGCTCAATTAAGAAAATATTATGAATTCCCTGATCCACACTTGGGTTTATATTGTGGTAAATACTTCAACATTTATGGGTATCCCCCGTGGCACATACGCTTTACAGAATTTGTTAATGTGAGGACTTACCACAACATAACGCAACAGTGTTTCTTCGACATATTAAAAGTATATAGTAAAGTTGAACATAAATTAGGAAAATAAGTAATAAATGTACTTTGTATATATGTTAAAATATATTTGTTAAAAAAATGGTGAATAAAAATGCTATTGCGTTAAATATTAATTTATTGAATTTCTATTAACATTTTGTATGAACAAATTGTTTAAAAATAAATGCCCACCCATTAATATACAAGCACTTAAAGCCTATACGAACTATACTTTTTAATCATTTGGTATGCAATATTAAATTAAAATAAAACAAATTATTCCAATGCTTTAGAAATATTAAAATAGTTCAATGCATTAAAAATGTTAAAACGCTTTAGAAAAATTTGAAGTCTAAGATAAAAATGCGAATTTCCTAAAACTATATTAATGAGATGGGCTATAAATTACTTAAATTAACTGTACAAAAAGAAACAATATATTATAATTAGTGTTGAAGCTGCTTCGCTCTCGATATTCCTAAGGACAAAAAAAATGTAGATAAGTTTCATTATAGTTCATGATGCAAATATGCACATTTTATTTGTTTAACCTATAACATTAGTTATCTTTAACTTTTAAATTTAGATAGATAAATATAAATAAAAAATTTGAAAAATTGAAAGTTCATTTAAGTGTAAATAAATCATATTTTAAAAGTGCATTTCTCCAGCAGTCAATTAATTTTTCAGTAAATATAAAGAAAAATATTAAAAAGTCACATTGATTTTAAAAATCAAATTAGATGTCATTATTAATTGAAGTTTTGATCATATTTTATTTAATGGAAAATTCATATCTAGTACCTTGTTATACATGTAACAACACTATAAGTAGTTGTGAAATAACACCCCCCAAATTAACGGAATGTTCTAATGATTGTATCACAGCAAAAGTCCAGAGAGCCGAGTGGGTTTATAGCATTGGAAAATGTATCAAAAATGGATGTATTCAGTTGCGAAATGAAATGCAACGTTTTGAACGTTTATTGGAATGTAAGATTTGTGATGGTAAAAATTGCGGAGAAATTGTGAGCAAAAAAATCTCCATAAAAACTTGCAAAAACAACTGTCAAGGAAGTTGTACTGAAGGTGCAAAATCAATTCCCTGCCCTTTAGGCATTTGTTTAGAAGCAGAAAATCATTACAAAATAGAAAGTAATAATAAACTTAATTATTGTACTTTTATGATGTTTTGTGAAAGTTATGCTAAAGAAAAGAAATTCTGTAAGAACTGTGATAAGAGAATCTGTATAGATTACACGTACCATAAAAATATGAATCAATCGTACAGTCTTTCAAATGATATATCTGGGTCATCAACCATTCATCTATACTATGTAAATTTATTATTGTTATCGTTCTGTACTTTCTATTTATATAACAATTTAAAAAGAATAATTCTGTTTTAACTTTTTTTTAAATTATATTTTTAACTAGTTTATAATATGTTAACAATATGCACTTTAGTAATATCGATACATTTCATATTTTTTCATTATGGAAACCAATAAATTTTATTTTTTAATACTTTTGTGCACGATATATTATTTACAACAGTAAAATAAACAATAGGTTAAACAAATTGTAGGGCTGCAAACATTGTCATATAAGTGCATTATAGTGTATATTAAACAGAACTTAATTCTATAATAGCTTTACTGTAAAATATTATTTTTTTTTAACGAAAGTAAAAAGATAAAACTATATAAATCGCTTATAATAATAATAGAGCAAGAATCTTAATGACTTTATACAAATAAATTGAAAAAGACTCCTTATTCTTGTCTTTTTTATTGCACAGACTAGACAGTAGAGTTCCCTAATCTTTAGATAAGAGCAGAGGTATCCTTTTATATATCATAAAGTTTTCTCATTAGATCTTGATTCTTATTCATTGCTTAAGTTAACTATTTACTTGTATGTTGTTCATAATAAACATTCTAACAACTAAAAATTTTAAAAAGCAAAGTTTGCAGTCCCACTTCATCAACAGCAAATCTACATAAATAAATATATACAACCTTTATAGTTGAACTCTGCAACTCAATATCTGTGCGACCTACTACCTCTCCCACTGCTATAAGATCTAGAACGACGATAGCGATGAGAACTGCGAGATCTTGATCTTCGTCTAGAACGAGATCTTCTCCTGTAGTCACGAGTTGACGACTTTGAAGCAGATCGTCGATGTCTAGACCTAGACCTTGATCTCTGAGATCTATAGCTATACGTTCTATGTCGGGAGGAATCTCTAGAGTAAGATCGCCTGTCTCTAGAGCTCGACCTTGACCTCTTCGACCTCTTTGAACTGCGAGAGTCTCTTCTGCTTGACCGTGATCTTGACCTTTTACGTTTAGAAACTGACGTTGATCTAGAACGTCTGGAGTAAGAGCTGCTCTTACTTCCTGTTTCATACTTGTTCCTATCACTATCACTTTTTCCAGTTTTATGTTTTTTATCCACCGATTTCACTGAACTTGTAGAACGACTTCTTCGAGATTTACTTCGTCTATCACTGTGACTGCTAGAATAGCTGGATGATCTATTGTCCCTGGAAGAATTATAATCTCTATGATTGTTTTCTCTGTCGTTTTCTGAATCACTGTCATTGGAAGAGATAGATTTATATGACTTGTGCCTTTTTATATTTTGAGAAAGCTTAGAGGGAGGTGTTTCTTCACCTGAACTTCTATATCTGGATTTGCGACCTGTAATCACACACCATACGAATCGTGCTATTTTTCTACTCATAAAACAATGACCAAAAATAACTGTTATTCTGCGAAATACTGACCTAATCCTTTTGCGTCTACCTGTGAGTCATTGTCGCTATGATCTGGGCTACCCGCCTTTTCGTCTTCTTTCCCTTCAACTTCAGCTAAACGCTCCTCTATTTCCTTCTCTGTTTTCAAAAATTCTGTTTTTCGACGTCTAATGGAATCCTGAAAGTCAATCATTAATAATATGTTTATACATATTTAAAAAGTACACACTTTCAGTTCAGAATCGGAATCTTTGTTCTGATGATTGGATTCACTATCACTTTCTTCAGAACTACTTCCAGAACCGGCATATGCTCCGAGACCTACACAGCAGGAAAACAAATTAATGTTGTCGTTTTATTTATGAATATTTATTATTTATATAAAAACCTGTAGAAACTGTTATTAACAACAACTTATTTAGCAAAATTATAAGCTGTCTTTCTATAAGGCAAGTTTAAGTTTAACCATTTAGAAATTTCAAATTAAAAAATATCCAATAACTTCTTCATCCTTCCAAGTAAGAATTACCCTTGCATAAGGCAAACCCCAATTTATTTACTTTAAATATAAGAGCATAAAATTTTATTAAAAAAAGCTCAATTTAATAAAACATTAACATATAGATCTTTTACAACATTACTATAAAATAAAAGCAAATGCTATAAATAAATAAACTTAATCTACAAACATTTTAAAGATACCTACCGAAGTAAACAATACAACAAAATGTAAACTTATAGAACAAAAATAACTATTCATTAGAATTTTGCAGTAAGCTCCCTAAATACTTAAAATAAAAAATATATGAAGAGAGAAAATTTAGAAACTATTAAACTATTTTCATTATGTAAAATGAGATCTTTAAGGACCTTACGCAAAATTACTGATAAAGTAAAATAGACTTACCAAGTTTAGCAGTTATGTTGGCACCACTCGGTGCAGTAACATGTCGATCAGAGGCTGAAGTTTATATAAACACACAAATTAGCTTTTTTCATCCTATCAACAGTCTCACAATGTTCAACTTACAATATATAATAAAATAAAATCACTTAGCAATTTTTTTAAATCTAAAACTCTACATCTATAGTCAAATACAATACCTCGTGTTTTTCTAAAATGCCTTTGTAATTCTTCTCTACATATGTTGTTTATTTCACGATTTGTTACCTTAAGTAATATTTCAGTCATTGTTCGTCTTACTTTGAGCATCTGAAATGATAAATCTTTACAGAAAAGCATGAGGAATATACTTAGATAATTTACTAGTTCTTCCTGGGTCAGGGGTACCACTTCTGGAGTAAGAGGCCGTCCATCAGTCTCAATGTCTGAATTTTCTTCATCACTATCCTAAAAAATTGTTATTTTTATCTTATAAAAACAAAACTTCTTTACAACAATACAGACTACAATATGTGTCCACATGATGTAAACATAACTCTGATTATTTATAGAAAGGCACTCTACTAGTGCTAGTAATTATAGAACTTATGATGTCTGCACCTGTCACTTAATATATTTAACTCTATTTCAATTTAATTACGCTTACAATAATTATTAACTTATGTTATTTAAATTAATTTATATACTTACAAATCTGCTTTTCCTTTGTACTTTAACACTTTTAACAGTCGATTTAATTATATCCATGGCTTCTTTTTCACTGAGCTTCATTTTTTCCTCATAGTCTTTCTTTTCTTGTTTTTCACGCTCCTTGTCGATTTGCTTTTGTTTTTCTCTTTCCATTTTCTCTAGACCTGACAATAAATAAAATTATAAAACGGTATTTTACGCGTTATTTTTCTTTGCTACCTTCTCTTATCCATGCTGGTAGTTGCTTCCTTTTTGCAGCATCTAACGTCACGGGTTTTGGTTGCACAGGAACATTCACTTTACTGTAGCGTTTATTGTGAGGTTTAATGACTTTAGCATTACCTGCTGTAGACCAATACCCTGTCGTGTAATCTGCTGCTGGAGCAGTACTGTACCTTAACAAAATACACAATTTTTTTAAATATTTAAACAATACAGTTTCTGTAGTGCATTTCATAACCCATAAAAATTTGCGCATTTATACAAAAAGTTAAAATTTACAACAAACATTAAATGAAAATTATGAATTTTATTAGCAATATGGTAGTTCAAATGAAACAACGTGTATTCTTAATTATTTAAAATAAATAAGTCATCAAAAAATTTTATATCATTTTAAAGACAAGGAAGTTGAACAGATAATTGTTTTGTAATCTCACTTAAAGGTAGTGGGAGTATAATTATTTGTTCGAAAACATACATAGAAATACATTTTTATTGGCCTTTTATTGCTAGTGCTGCTACGATTATATTATAGGAAGATATACGAGATGCGGCAACTAATTGACTAGTTTTTTACGGCTTACTTTGGATCATTTCAAGAATGCACTAAAAATTCATTTATGCTGTGTAGAAAAAAGTTAATGCACAGCATAAGAAAATTTTAATTAATTACTTGAAGCAGAGGAAAATTCGTATGGAGCAGAGAAGAGGTTTCACATATCACCTCGTGATTCATGTCCAGCCACTTTTTCACAATCACAAGATACTGACAGTGTTCACTGTATATATGGGAGTTGATCTACTGAATTCATAAAACCAACTTGAGAAAAAAATGGATATATACATGGATATGATGCCAGAACGGGGGCGCTTGCACTTGCCAAGAGATAAAGTTTTGATAACATCAAGAGTCAGGTTTAGAAGTGCAGTAAGAACCATTCTTTTACAACTATGCTCCAGTGTTGATGAATTTTTGTGCGCCTAATTAGCTACTTTTCTAGTTCTTATTGTAAGTCTATGGAAATAAAATTACTGTTTCGTACAACAAAATATTTTCCACCATTATTATTGAAGCGTAAATCATTGATAATTTACATTTTGTATATTTTTTGTATAGAACCCCATTTTATTTGTAGATTTTAAAATATTACTGGAGAAGATAGCTACTTTTTCCAATTTCATTGTTTAAAATATCATTTTAAGTTTAAGTTTTCATAGATTTTTCTTTAAAATATAAAAATCAAAAGTAACTTTCAAAATGTCTCGATAAATTGTTTAAATCATAATTTATTATATTTATTAACCAAAATTCTGTTCACCAAACAATTCCACCTTGGTGTTTAATAATAGACCATAAAACACCAGTACTGGTTTCTAATTTTTAGAATTAAACTCTTCATATTTAGCTATTAAGTATAAAACATGAATACTGCCTTTTGTCTTCTTTCTGCAACTTCTAGAAAGGCGGTATGTATATTTTTCTTTGTACTGTTTGCCTAATTAAGTTTAACAGCTCGTAGCTGGCACATTTTTTAAAATTTTCACAGATTAAAATATACAAATTTCTATATTTCCTAAATAAAACTAGTTTTATAGCAGTGTAAAATAGCATTTGTAAGCTTATTTTCAAGTTTTTCATCTTCACAGTTCACCATAGCAATAAAGATATTGTTATCCTTACACAAATATGAAACTGTTTAAAAAAAAATGTTATTCAGTATTGCCCATTGCCAACTTCAAATTCATCCCACCTCTCTGACAATTTGCAAATGCCACACCAGAAAAAATGTTGCTCTTATTAGACAAACCAATCGTCAAACCATTTTTGTAAAAAGTAAAACGTTGCTCAGCATGTGGATGTTCCATCGATGCAAATATATAGTAATCAGATGGAGCCACGTCTGATGAGTAAGTCGCTTGTAATAGTACTTACCTACTAGATGCCTCAATTGTTTCTTTGATGAATTTTGCTCTGTCCGATGATGCTTTGTGATGAAGCTAAATCACTTATACATATTCTAGTTATTTTTCACACAATGGTGGGTTCAAAACCATTATTATTGGCAGCGTTCAATATTACAGTTTTGCAGGTTTTTATAGCTCATTTTAGATAACATCCTTTTGATCCCACTAGCAATTGTCTTCCGTCCATAGCAATTTAGCCTTGCAGTCAATGTTGCCAGTTTACTACAAGTTAGCCATGACCAACTTGGTCAATTCTCAAAATATATCCATTTTTTAATCGCCACAATTTCGAGAGAAATGATCTGCTTTTATACCTGGTGAGTAGCAGTTCACAAGTGGTTTTTTGGTTTTCCTGCTGCCTTTCATTCAAATCATTTTGGATGTTTCGCATGACTTTCAAACAAATGGAGTTGTGTCACATTTAATTGATCTGTGAGTTGTTTTTGCAAGCATTTGATGAGCATCTGTAGCAATCAACAGAAATGCTGTCCGTGAATATTAATTTTCAGGCACAAAATTCAACAAGTTCAATGCTATGAAAATATAAGTAGCTGTATTTAACTTATATTGTTGTAAATCAAAAGGCAAATGCAATCACAAGAAAAAGGTGCCAATGACGCAGGTCGACAGTCAGTACTAGTGGCAACTAGTTTCATATTTACAGACCTGGTATGTGACATGCATACCTGTTCTACTTGAGTGACAGTTTATCATAACTAATGGTTTTTGTAAATCTATAAATAAATAACTCTTTGGTTACATAAGGAGCTCAGTAAGTAACTTTTTTAACAGGTCTTGAGCATCAAGTCATTAGGAACTATTAACAAAAGCTCTTTAGGTACTGTCACAGTAAAAAATATATTAAATATAAAAACTTCACTGTTTTCAAAAATATCAGCAAATGCAGATAAACACATTCAATTTACTGTCAATTAAAGAAAGCTATTTCCTAAAATGCTCAATATAATACATGTTTTGGCACCAATAATTATTTATTTAGCCATTAGTCTTGGTCTTTAAAACAAAACAAATGCAGATATAGTTGAGACACGCCGATTAAAGAACGTTTTGTTCTAATGATAAATGAAAACAGGTGCATTTATTTTAGATGCTAACACATGGGATTAAATTTTGTTGTGGCAAAAGTTTTGGCTTTGTACGCATATTTGTTACGTAAACGTCTTTAAGGAGTTAATTTATCTACTTGCATCATCTTCAATATTAAAATACACTAACACTTTCATAAAGTTTTGTTTAATAAATTGCAATTATCATTGATTTAAGGCTTCAAGAATACACAAATAACTTTGCCTTACCCAGGGTATGAATTTGTTTCAGCCACAGGTTCCGTGCCTGCACTATACTGATTATAAAGAGCAGGCGTAGGAAGCAATGGTGCTTTGACAGAATTTGGGGGAGGAACAGCAGAAGGAACAGCAGCGGACCAAGAACTATTCCAGCCCCATGGTTGTTGGGATTGCTGCTGCCAATTCCAAGAACTGCTATCACCTCCCTCATTCCATTGGTGATTGCTGTCTGACTTGTCATTCTCCACATCCATAGGAGCTTCTCCCCCTTCTGACAGGGTTTCATTGCTGTTTTTACTAATGGTTGGTGGAGGTGGAGCAGCCGGCATTTGATCCGGAACAGGAGGACCTGCTTCTTTCATGATAATCCATTGCTGAGCCAAAGCTGCCCAATCAACTTGTTCATTAGAAAGGTTTTGATAAGACGTAGGATTTAACGCCCATTGTGTATAATTTTGCGATTCCGTAGAATCACTTCCTGAATACATTTTTACATAAATAACACTCTATAAACTGCGCCTCAAACGTTATTTAAGTATAAATATCAATCACTTCATAACACCGGGTTGACAAAATGTGCCAAAATCGCCATACTTAATAATACCATCTGTGTAATGTTAAAACAAATATCACTAGTGGAAGTCACTAGGCAATGCAGATATTCAGTATGACCAATCACGAACAAAATTCTAAATTTGTATGTTAAATATTCACACTTTTAATAAGGGTTTTTATGGAGAATATCTATTCAAATATCATTGAAATAACATCGAGCCCGTCCGTTTCTCAGCCTCTGCGAAGTTTACAAATTCTCCCACCTTGAAGTCTCCTTGTTTAACTCCTACTTGAGCGTTAAGGTCGACCATCACAATCCTATAATGTGCGTATATATAGCGTCGGGGCAGTTTTATCTCCAATCTGGAGATCAGTCCTAAGAGCTATTATGCTTAACTACAAGAAGTCTTGTTTACAATAAACCCTACACCGCTAGTTCTTTCATTTTTAGTTTCTTGGTAGTACCGCCTGTGGCCTCTTTGAAGTTCAATAAGGTCCTCACTTCTTACTTGGCTCAATCCAACAATATTCCATTTAATTTTAAGTCGACCCTCCACTTCCTTTAACTGAGCTTCGCTGGATAATGTGCGGTAGTCGTTTGTACTGTCCCGATCACAGTGGCAAACGTCGACTTTACACCTCCCACAGAATCCGTAAGGCAGACTGACTGGGTGTGCAATGTACCAGTATACCTACCAACACTGCTCACTTGGGGTAAAACCATTTTAAAATATGGTATCTTTATAAAAGGGTTGTAGCATTAAAACATCGCGCTAAACATTTTCAGAGAAGTTACACTCCAATTACGTCGCTCTTAGGATCACTGACAGTATGGGACCCTTGAATCTATTTAAGGAGTAATCCCAAAACGCTATTTTCTTCCCGTCTTTTTTGTTGCCTCTTAAGAAAGGCAGTGCATACCGAGGGATATTCTTTTTTCTCACTACTAGATACCTTGCGCGGCAGAGTTTCAGCAGCATGAAATATATTAAAAAAATATATATAATTTTTGGTTTACGCGAGAGAATTCTTTAAAATATGATAATTAATGATAAATCTATAGCATCATTTGGCAACTAATGGTATACAAACATAAAAAAACTACTATAAAGACAAATTTGAGTTTAGTGGCAACACGCATGCAACTCGTGAACTGTTAGCACCGATCATCCATAGTTTTGATTCTCATCTTTGTTTAACCCATGAACCACTCAATTGCCATCCTTGTCAGAATTTCGTCACCAATTATTATGACACATGTCATTCCATTTAACCTAAAATTGAACTCCCACCGGCTATTGCCGAGATATCTCTGGGCTATTGTTTTGACGTTTGAATGGATGTGCATGTAATTTACGAAAAGATAATTAATAACAAGTTTCAATTAAAGGTTTCAAGTGGATTTTATATGTGATGTGATGCTGAAAAAACTATTTCATATTTTACTTAGAAAGAAAACTCGATTTTTCTTAACTCCGTTTTTAATTGTTGCTATATTTTTTATTTTATATCAATTAATCATATTTACTCAATTGACAAGTCCTACAAAAAGGATTGAAACAATTCCGGAAAATGTAGACAATCTGCCACGTGGAGCACACCCACGCCAGAAACAATTTTACGAACCAAATAACGAACAATTTACATGCATCCACAGCATGGAAATCATAGACTTTTCTAAAGTGAACGATAATTATTGTGATTGTTTAGATGGCTCTGACGAGCCGGGAACGAATGCCTGTGCAAATGGTATTTTCTTCTGTAAATCACAGAGCCCACATAAAAATTTCCGCAAATCCATTCCATCAACCAGAGTAAATGATGGCGTCTGTGATTGTTGTGACGGATCAGATGAGTGGGAGAATATTAAAGTACCAATTTTATTAGACAGTAAGTTATTAAATTTGTGTTCGATTAGTGGTTTAAATTCGATTTTTGTTTCAGTTAAGCAACAACAGAAGCTAAATAAATATTTATCACCATGTCCTAATTTATGTATCAAATAAATTTATATTATTTTTAAAATTTATTATAGATAATGTTTTGTTAATTGCTTGTATTTTTTATGCTAATTTTTTCTCTTTCCTCTTCTTTTTTTGATAGTCTCGAAAAATGTTTGTGTCTCTATAAAGAAAAATTATGTAAAAAAAAACACAAATTAATTATATATTTATACTAAAATTCAAATTAACAAAATTGACATGTGCAAATAAAATTGTTATAAAATTCATTTATATAAAACTACTATTTACAAATCAATATAAAAACAACATATATTTACAACTTTTACTAAAATTTTACTTTTTAAATCGGTGCATCTAATAAAAACCAGGATGATCTCGCTTGCACAGCTTCTTTTCTTACTAATCTTTTATGATCGTCCAAAGACTCCAATAAACTAAAGATGACATCTGTCTTAAAAGGTAGTAATTTATAAAGTGCATACCCATTTGTATAGAGATGTAAACATTTCAGCGCTATAATACGAACTTTCTACAATAAAAACAAATTCAATGAAGTTGTATTAAATAGCTTTCACTTATCTTACCATAGATTTCTTATATTTAGAAAGTTTTATAAATCGAGGAAGAAACTCTTGCAAGTATTCTTCCATGAGTAAATCTCCATTCTCCAAGAAATTAGACAGTTTTTCTAGAACACTGTAAATTGTTTCGGTATTGTTACATTCATCCAAACAGAGAACCGTCAGCCTAATAATTTTTGAAAATTGAAGTTTGTATACTTTCAACTGAACTTCTTGCATTAAAAATCCAAATGCTACAAGACAACTATTTTTTCCATCTTCATATTTCTCATTTAATTTTGTCGTCATTTCCACAAAAAATCTTTGCCTGTACAATAATCTAGAAAGATAATATTCAGTGCAATTGAAAGAAAGTAAAAAAAGATTATATCTACCTTATTTTGCAGTGGCTTTGTGAGCTTAATGAATCATAGTTTTCGCTCATTACAGTTTTAAAACCTTTTGTTATATTGTCATCTTCCTGTAGCAGGTCTAACATCTGAAAACAAAATGTCACAAGATTTTAAGAATTTTAAAACATTGCAAATTTAACAAATACTTACTTTCTGAGACCATTTTTCATAATATTTGCTGCCCCGCATTAACAGTGCTTTTGTCACAAAAGTTGTAAGAACATTCTTATTATAATTTTGAGGTGAATTTGACCATTTATCTTCAATATTATTCAAGTAATCACCCAGTTTTGTTTCTGAAAGTAAGAATTTTTAAAGTATTTTGAATTAAAAAAAAACTGGTAATCTTACCACAGTTTGTCTTATTCAAAATATTGGAAAGGAGCAAAACAGATTTATCCTGAATGTAGGATATTTCACAAGTTAGAGAGAGATTTGTTAAAATATCCACCAACTCATTAAAATTTGTCTCGATTTGTTTTAAACGGCATAATAAACCACTTATTAAAGGAATAGCAACCAATTTGTTATTTTGCTTAAAATGAATAAAAATATTCGAAGAGTGTTCCACATAATTAATATCTTCTAAAAATTGACTACTAGTGAAAGCTTTAAAAATAGCTTCCACGTTATCTAACAACTCTGCATTACCCGATATGTCTATGTTTTCTATATTACAAATACACCATTCTGTAATAAAACGAATAGCATTTTTTTCTCGAACTAAATACAAATAAATATTATCATTTTGATATTGTTCTTCCAACACAAGTTTAATATACTTAAATGCTAACGCAGCATTCTCTTTGGTGTCTATAAATGAAAAATAAGTATTTAATATTTTATGTGTAAAATATGGTATTGAAACAAGTTCCTTGGTAGCATCAAGCTTTAATTCTCTTTGCAGTATATTATTAGGTTGTAAGGCGTCAAGAATTTGTTTTTCTACTTCTTCGCTATACAAATGAGAAAATACTTTAAAGCATTCCAAAACTGACTGTCTTATAACATCATTTTGTGGTATAAGAAGCAACAGTTTTATATTTTCATAAACCACGTTTCTTTCGGATTCTAATAAAGAAGCAATAACGCAAAGGGCTTTAAATCCCATAGCTCTTGAAGCGGGATCAGTTTGTATTACAGCTTTAAGACATATATCAATAACTGCCATTCTTATTTCATTTTTATCATTTATAATAAAATGAGTTTTCTTTAGTAGTTCCAGAAATTGCTCAAATATTTTTGTTTGGCTTTCCAAAGAAGTTGTAATTTTATAAGTTTGAATCATTAAAGTAAGGATATCATTTACAATTAATTCTGCAACTGCTTTACAGGATTCTGATATGGATATCAGAAACTTTGCTGTACTATTAAATAATTTATTATCAGGAAGCAAGTTCCCCTTCATGGTAGAAATTTTATCACTTAATGTAGTTATAAAACCGTTTTGTTTTTCAGATTCGGAAACTTTTTTCAAAACACAACTAATTGCATTTAAGCATGCTTCTTGTAACTCAATATCCTTCGATTCATTGAATATTTCTGATTGTATGCTAGACCAAATTTCATTTATATTATTTAAATAAATATCCTCACTAAACATTTTGCATCCTTCAATCTAAAACAAAGTTTTGGTTTAAGTTTATTATTAAATTTTTATTTATACTATAAAAAATGGATAAAAGCTTACCAATAATTGCAAAGAATCTAACTTAGCGACTTTTAATTCAGAAGTAAGTTTTTCTAGAGCTAATGGCAGACAAAATTCTCCAAATGATGGAATTGCAGTCAGACAGTAGCTTAAAGCATCTGCTAAATTATCTCGGCTTATATTCTAAAAAAAAATAAATCTCAATTTTTGTTTGGATATTTTACTGGAAATCCTTACATTTTGATCCTGAGGTGGAGCTCTGAAATCAACGGGAAAATAACAAGACATAACTTCAAACATTTCTTCTGTTAAATGCCCAAGATTGACGTTTTTCACAAATATTGGTAACCATTTAAATAAGAATATTAAATTTTTTGGATCACGCTCACTATCCATTGCTGATATCACACCATATACCAGATCAAAAGACATTGCTTGTAATTCTAAAAAACAAAAACAAAAAATCATGGAGAATAAAAACATTAATTTTGAAGTTTGAATCTATCAGGGTAAATAAATTTATCAGGTATGAAGATTTTAAAGAAAGAAGTTTTATCAATAAAAACGACACGGTTACATCTAGTAATAATATTTAAGTTATAAATATGTACCTTGTCTGTGGGAATTGAAAAATGCTTTTAATATTTCATAAATCTTATAACGATCCAATACTTGTTGTTGTTGACATGGAACATGTTGAAATATACTACTTAATATCTGGGTAGGTAATAATGGTGGTACATTTTTGAATTTGCTTATAGCCAATATACCTTGCAATGTAGCCGGTATCACCTGTAACAATTGAACTTTTAAATCTAGCCCAATGATAGTTAATGGTACAACTTGATAGATTCAAATACGGTTTCTGAAACGATTTTGACGAATTGATATTGTGTAAATGAAAAGTAATCTAGCTTTTGAATCACTATAGGTTATTTACATTTGACAATTTCAGAGCTTTTCTGTCAGTCTTTATAAAATATTTTTTATAAACTGTTTTGTATCGTCTCCCAATCTTTCCTTTTGATGAAGGGCTATTAATAATGGCTAATAGGTTATGCCTTAGGTTTTTAAATTACTAAAATATCAAAATGTAAGTGGTTTATAACTAAACTACATCTTATTATTTTTACTTTTCAGAAACACAAAACAAAATTTGCCGTTGTCTAATTGTTATAATAATCTTTCAGAAACCGGAACTAATTCAATTAAAAAATCATTTTTTAAATAACATGTCTCTACAAACCTGATGGTTATCTTTTAATCTATCACAATAGAAAGTGCAAATAAAATTTAGTTCTGTAGAGGACAAAAATTCTACTGGCAGATTTTCCAGAACGGTAGTAAGAATAAAAGTCCCTTTTGCACGTTCAAGTGGCGAAGTATTTACTAAATAAACATCTAATTTTTCTATTATTTCAAACAACTTCCTTTTTCCAGAAACAACATCTAAAATAATTATTTTTTTCACAAGAAACACAACCTAATAATGATTTTTTTAATCTACATGGAGTTTAACCTACCTTCAGCAATTTTCCTACATGCTTCAATAAATTCTAATTCTTTCGGCTGTAAAGTACTAAATGTACCAATATCCATTATGCAATTTTACAAAATAACAAGACTAATAAATTTATCAATCTACAGAATTCGACAAACAGGCATGAAGTGAACTAACCTTAAAATTTTATTGTGGTTTTGACATATTTACATTGCTATTGAGTGTTTGACATATTTATTTTTAACCACAAGCTCATGGTCCGCGAGCAGGGCCACCTCTTATGTAGATGATGGCCATGCCGCGGACCATATAAAATTTATCGTTCATAAAATTGGAAATAAGAACTATAGTGCATTATTATATTTGTACATATCACACTTTCTTGAAAAAAGTTCTATCCTCTTTGGTTCTACCACACTTTTCGCATCAAATATGATAATGCATACTACAACTCGAGTATTTTTAGATCAAAGAAAAAATAAAACAAATATTCTATACATGATTTATTTTATTTGTAATTTTCCATTAAGAATGCCATCCCATGCATCCTAAAATGTTTATTTAACTCCAAACTATCACTAAACTGTTTTCTGCAAACTTTACACTGATTGTCGTTATCAACGGGCACAGTAGTTACATGAAGAAATTTGGAAGTTTTTTCTAAATCCTTGACAGCGTTCTTATCGTAGCAATCATTTTCTTCTATGTAACGATCGATATTATCAATCTGATGAAAATATAATAAATGTTTAATAAGAGTTGGTCTAACCACAAAGCACTCACCACACTCCATACATTGATATGATGTGGAAATAGTTCTGTGTGTAATGATATGTTGGTGGAAGCTGTTACGATTATTGCTTGAAAATGAACACAACTTACAATAATATGTCCCATTGAAATCAGTCGGTTCTTCGGGTTGTGGAATAACATAATCAGTATTATTATCATTCGATTTACTAGAAGAATCACTGCTTATTTTCCTTCGTTTACTTCTACCGGCACCTTCCTCATTATTCTGCAATTGTTCATACTCTTCTTCTTCCTCTACTTCTTGTTTTATTTCAACATCTTTATCATTTAAATCTGTTATAGATTGCATTTCACTACATACTATTTTATTTAGAACAACTTGAGGATTTGAATACTTACATTTTTTGGACATTGTATCATGATCAATTGAACTGCACAATTTGCAGGCATTACTGTCACTTTTTAAATATTTTTTCTCTGTCACATGTTCAGTCTGATTTATATTATTGGAAGTAGTAGCTTCAACGTTTTTATTAAATTTTTCCCCACATCTTGGGCATACATTTATAGTAAAATTGCACGAATATTTAATTTGATAATTACATTTAGAGCAAACCATAATAATAATTTTTTTAAGCTGCCCTTGATTTGAACCTTCACTCCATAATTTTTTCGAACACCTCAAAAGATGCGTGGCATAAGTAAGCGTTGATCGAAAATAGCTTCTGCAAAACTTGCATAAATAAACATAAACACAGTGTGACCTATCTGTACAGTGCCATTGTATGTGACTTTTATAATTATCCTGATTAAATGTTTCATCCTGGTCTTTACAAACTGTACATTTAAATAATTTTTGATAATTTTCTGAGGTATCGTGAATTTTCATGTGCTCTTCAAATTGTTCATTGTGCAAAAAGTTCATGTCACATGTCATACATCGACTTATACATAACATATGTAGCACAAAATGAACAGAATATGTTATAGTCTGGGCGAAAATTTTACCACAATTTTTGGCAGGGCAGCGGTATCGTACTTGTTTTGCTAAATGAAAGCATACCTCATCGAGGTGTTCTAATAGACTATCTTCTCCATCAAAATCTCTTCCACATTCTGGGCAAATAAAAGGTTCAATCTGCTTATGCAATCTGGAATGAGCTTTAAGGCTGCAGGATGTAGGGGCTATAAATCTACAAATCATACATTTGAATGTTTCATCAATAGGACGGTTTTCTTTCAGGAAATGTTCAGTCATTGTTGATGTTTGTATTTCATTGCATTCGGGACACTTTGGCAAAGCTCTTTCTGTAGATAACGAAGAAACTGAATTTTTAGAGCTCTCTGGCTCTTCCTTAGTCAAAGGCAAATCGACTTCAGTGTGAATGTCTTCTGGTTCAGTTTTAATCACAACTTCAGCTTCTGAATCAATATTATTGTTATTAGTATTGGTGCTAACAAGAGATACTTGTTGTTGCAATGAAAACGTAACGAATTTACAACATGGGATGTTTGAACTAATCTGTTTTAACATAAGTCTACAATTTTCATCATCAAATATCAAGATAATTGAATTTAAGGAAAGAATTTGTTTGCCAATAGTTTCCTGTACAGGTCTGTAAAATCTAGTGTTAATATCAACAGATTCATTAAGGCAGTCTTCATCTTCATGGTATGCTAAAGGTATGTCAGAATTCTGGGAGAATCCTGCCAAACCTAAAGGCAACGTCGAAATCTCCACAGCTGATAAATCGATGGCCCCCAAGCTTTGGGTAAAGTGTTTCCTAATATGTAGTAAAAAAGAACAGGGATTGTAGAATGTTAAATCACTTTCCCCACAAGTTGAGCATGAATAATTAATAACTAATCCTTTACGATTGATATGATCAAGGAAGGAGGTTTTACAACCAAACCTGAAAATATAAAATGTTATTGCCATAAATATCACGAAATACAGGATAGTAGCTTACATGTCACGACATGCATAACAAGGGTAAACAATGGCTCCTTTCTTTGGTTTAAAAGAACACCAATAAGAGTTGTTATTGTCAAAAAGGATGTTGAACTTTGATAAATATGGATTTCTTTCTTCCTGAAAAAAAAAACAAAAACAAATTACAAGAAAATATTTAGTGTGAGTAGAGTAAGAAAAGAAACAAAGCATAAAATGGATATGGAGGTAGTAGTTGACATAAAGATATACATTTCATATTGCATTTAAAAACTGGATAGCTAACCTCTTCTAAAATGAAAAAAGCGTATGACAGTGTTCTTCGCATAGCCTCCTAGCTTGAAAGGTAGTATTTAACAACAAACTAAAATTAACATTTCAGTGACATTTATCTGCTTTTATAAATAAGTTCATCTTGTTACAAAAAAATAGACCATTGCTAAAACACTAGCGTATTTCATTTATAATGAATATTAATAGTTAGACTTGACATATTAAATAACGTAGAACTTGTAAGGTTGATAGGACAAATTTAGTAAACATCGTATAGGTACTATGTCATACTTTAATAGGATTTAAAAATAGTAAAAAACTAGTACTAGTTAGACTAGTGGGAGTTGGCATTAAAGGTTATATTATATTAAAGAGTTCCAATAGGCGCTTCCTTATACATTTCATTTACAATTGTTTATAACACTTATTATGATTTTCGAAAATGAATTAAGCAGAATTCCTTTTAAAAGAAAATATTTGAGGAAAATAATGTTCTTACCATTTTATTCCAAGATTCTTGGGGGATATACAATTAATAATTAAATTGTAAATTGGTGGCTGTATTTAAATGTATTTTGCTACACCATGGAAACTTTTTACATAACCTCGAATTTTTATTTATTCTTCTTTTTATTTTTTTGCGTCTTTAAAAATGTTTCAAAAAAACCTGTCATTTGATTTGACATAATCCAGTTGCAACAATGGGTTGCTGCCTGACAAATCAAAGACCAACATACACTACTAAACAAAACAGTACAACTCATGATTCATTCATTTCAAGTTGACAAAATTATTTTTATTATAATCTAAATTACAGGTTTTGTTTAGATATTTTTTCAAAAGAAGAAGTTTAGGAACAAATTAAAGTTAACCTAAAATTCAAGCAATAAAAATCTTGCTAACACCCACAAGACCTTTTGGGCTTATGTGAGTCTGCTATCTTCATGGAGTAGGCGCATTGTATCTCAGCTATAAATAAACTATAACTATAACTATCTTTAGTACAATAACATCTTAGCAGGTGCTTACAATGGCACACACACTCGTTAAAAGTATTGCACAGAGGTATCTCTGGTACTACAACTTGTTTTAGGTTATACAATTTTATTACAAAAGACTTAAAATTTAATTTCGTGTGATAACAACATCTTGCTTACAAATCCACGAGTTGGTCACTGACTTATTTTGTGTGGAACTGTAT